>BQKZ01001274.1:29211-36267 GCA_036244855.1 Temnopleurus reevesii
ATTTCAAGCATTGTCATTAATCAAGTAATTTCAACGTGTATCATGTGATTTGAACAGAAAGAAGGGATAATATTGTATATTGTATATCGTATATAAAATCGGCAGGAAAACCTTCCATATATCTAACGTGGACCTAGGATTTCACAATCCGAGGATGCCCATACCAATCATAAAATTGATTTGTCATGACTATTTTTTTTTCATGACACCCTCAGGAAATTGAACGGCAATGTATACCATCAAGATAACACTCAAGAAAAGGGGCCCATTTTTCGAAATAAAAGTAAGTCCTAAATATCTCTTTACCCTTTCATGACAACATAATTGTAATATCTGGAACCCTTGGAAGAATAGAGGCATTTAGTTTAATTCTTCTGAAAGGGCAATCCAGCCAATCTTATTAATTGCAAATTATGTTTACACATGTAAATTTGTCAAATGTATTGTGATTTCGTATTAATGTCATATGTTGTATGTCTCTTTACTGATTGGAAATAAAGTACAATACAATACAACAACCACTTAAATCAATTTATAATGAGCTATTTATTCATTTATCTATTCATAAGCTTTATTTGAGCAACAACAAAAACTTTAACAGCCACTTAACCCTTTGACTACTGGAACCGGGTAGTCCCTACACAAAGTTTATGGGTATTACAGAATTCAGTCCTCAATGGGTTAAGGCCCTTTGACTACTGGAACCGGGTAGTCCCTACACAAAGTTTATGGGTATTACAGAATTCAGTAGTCAATGGGTTAATTCAATTTACAATGATTTATTTATTCATTTATCTAGTTTATAAGCCTTATTTCAGAATCGGGTGGCTCCATTTTAAGGTTAACTGATATTCAAGGAGGCCCCTCTTCCCTCTTGTGTCATACCACTGTCAGGTTTTTTGGTTGTAATATTTGCCGTCTTCGAACGAAAATGAAGGAAAAACTACTATTAATAATGATAATACTAGTATGCAGTTTAGCGCTATTTACCTCTGATAAAGGTCTCTCAGCACTCTTAATGCAGCATCATTACCCTGGCTTTAGCAAAAGCAGCCTGTGAGGCGATTATGCATTTCAAGCATATTCGTACCAGGTACCCATCCATCTCACCTGGGTTGAGTGCAACACAATGTGGATACATTTCTTGCTGAAGGAAATTAACGCCATGTGTGAGACTCGAACCACAGACCTCTGCATGAAGGGCGAGATTCAGAGCAACAAAACCAAGACGCTATTAGGCATTATAATCCATAACAAATAATATGTAGGTTTCGATTTCATTCTCACAGTCACAGTCACAGTCGACCGGAAGTAGTACGTCATAGTTTTACGCGTCTTCTTATTGTTACGTGTGCAACTAGCTGTCCTAACCAAGGTCCTAACAATTACCAAACGCGCAAAACTATGATGTACTACTTCCGGTTGTGCCCTTCGTCACAGTTGACAGAAATCGAAAACTCCATAACTGCCGTCTTAGAACGAAGATGAACAAACCAACTGTATTGTGCATTCAATACAAAATATTAGTCATTGACAAATTTTGTTATCGTTGACTCGGCAGCAATCGCTTTGAAGAAAAGTCGGATTGAGATCGCGCGGGAGAATATCGGTATCACCGTGAGTTTGCGATCGATAGGAGACGGACAGTTTGGTAACGTCTGGAAGGGAGAGACTAAGGGCTTGACAGTCAATGATGGTCACGTGATTCCCGTAGCTGCGCGGGAAATGCCAAGTGAGTGATAAAAATATCTCTAATTTACCCAGGGTAACCACTTTCAGCTGTAAGCTGTTCTTCTAGCGGGCCCTGCATAACATGAAGTTATTTTTACCCTTCTCCATTCTGAAATGTTGAGTGCCTGGCAAGAAAGATGGTCGCATTTCTAAAATGACTCCGCCGGGGATCGAACCCACGACCTACCGTTCATGGGGCAAACGCTCGACCACTGAGCGACACATGTCCGACTCTATGAGCAAAAGTGATAAATTGATAGGACAAAGTTAACAAATTCAATTCAAGCCTTCTCAATAGGTCCTGCAATTGTAACAGGTGTTGCACCTGTTAAGGCCTACTCACACCTTTGTATTTTAGCCTGCGTCGGCCAAGCGTTTTTTTTTAGATTAAAAACGTTCCTCGAGCGCACACTGTACGCTGGTCAGACGGTGGACTGACATTCGGCTTGTGCTCAAGGGGCGTACATCGAACGTCAGTCCACCGTATGACCTTCGTCTTTGTGCGCCCAAGGAGGGTTTTTATTTTTCAAAAAACGCTGGGCCGACGTAAGCTAAAAACGCAAAGGTGTGAGTCGACCTATAGATTGATTAACATCGAATCTACTTTCTTTTGTGTGTGAAAGCAATTTTGAAGGCGTGAATGGGAGATGCTTATTTCGTCCAATCGTTTGTCCATTCTGCTCATAGTGCGATGTCAAACTTTTTGATAATTTCTCATGATTACACTATATTGTTTGTTTGTTTGTTTGTTTGTTTGTTTGTTGTTTGTAGGGGCACTTTAAATGTCTATGCGTACCTACTTTTCCGCTTTTTCTATGTAAAAGAGAAAGAAAAACACCGAACATTGTGATCGTGAGATAATTTTCTTAATCTGGAAACATATTATTAAGGTCCCAGTCACATAGAAGCCCGGCAACAACACGATTCAACGCTACTTTTGTTCAGTTCACAGTTAGCTGCGTGGGAACAAAGAGTCGTGTTGAATCGTGCTGCTTCCAGGGCCCTATGTGACTGGGGCTTAAGCCCGACAATCCCCACAGCAATTGAAATAATATATTTTTCTTTTTGGTTATGACTGCATGCGTTTGAAAACTTTGGCCCTTTTTCTTTTATGATTATTATATCTAGCCTCTCTGAGTGATGACGATATTCTGGAAATTCTTTTACCGCTGTGGCGACTCAAGACACATGAAAACATCGTGCAAATCTTGGGCTGCTGTTTAGAGACGGGTAAGTATTAAAAACAAGCTCCGTCGTTATTGATATTTCATTGTTATATAATTTAAATTCTGAGTAACATCGTTGGTAACTTTCGTTATTAGAGAAGTAATGATAATGGTGATTATATAGATACAAAACACAAAGCAGAAAACGAAGCGGAAATTAGCTTGGATGGGCACGAATTATTTTATATTTTGGGTATACAAAGCGATGTTTCAGCGGTGAGTTATTCTCTTGAAGATTACTGGTGTAATTGGAGAGAGGGTCATTGTAAAATATTGGGTCCATTGCCGAAATCGGATTGGGCCTCTCAGCAACATTATATTATCCAAACATTGTTACAATAATAGATGCAAATTTATGTAGAATATGTCCACTCCGCAGAGTGCTAAATGCGATTTGCATTATTATTACCCTGGCTTTAGCCTGGCGTACACCATCGCACTAGAAATTTTATATTATATGTTTGGTGTGCCCGGGTCTCAATGGTTTAAGTCTTGAACAAACATTTGTAGACTTACATTCTGCTTATATAGATTTAAACAAATATTAACACTTTCACTCAATCGTAGACCCATCATACATCTTGACCGAATATGTGACCAACGGGACACTTGTGACCTATCTCCGCACGAACGGCGGCATAGCTAGGAACTCGGTCTACGCTAACATTGATAGTTTGCATGGTTTGGAACCAAATCATCAGATTACATTGATGGAACAATATCTGTTTGCTTTTGATGTGGCTAATGGCATGGAATATCTCTCTAGTAAAAAGGTATGTATACTGCACCTTCTGGAATCTAAAGAAAAATTAGACAAATGGGGGCTTGTCCGGGAGTGCATTTCTTGGCTGCTATACCTAGAGGTGAACAAGCAGATTATATTCACATGGGATGTTGCTAGAAAGTTGCAAACCAACTACAAATCAGTACAGCTGCAAATTGACACGTGCGTTCCAATTCGCCTTTGATCTGCGCATCTGAATCAAAGATTTTGATTGAAGAGAAGATGATGATAGCTCTTAAAGGGGAACCAGCCTTTGGAATTATCGTGCTCTATTGAATGAAGAAAAATGAGATGAACAAACTGTGAAACTTTGAGCAAAATCGGACAACCCGTTCAAAAGTTATAAATTTTCAAAGTTACTGAGATATGACGATCCCTATCGATGATGGGGATCCGTGCGATCGGCAAATTTGATGGAATATGTGACGTCATGTCGGACAACTTCTCATTCACTTTGTACATAGAGTTTTTCAAAATGGATGAATGTAAAATTTAGAGTAAGGTTGCAACATCATTCTTCTCAAAATACATGCAGAATAAATACAGAAATACTATACCCCAATCAAAATTTGGTATTTTGTTGACTTTTCCGAAAAAAAAGGAGAAAATGTGGAAATTTGTATACAGAGTGAATGAGGAGTTGTCCGACATGGCGTCACGGATTCCGTCGAATTTGCCGATCGCACGGATCCCCATGAGCGGTAGGGGTCGCCATATCTCTGTGACTTTGGAAAGTCATAACTTTTGACCGGGTTATCCAATTTTGCTCAAATTTTCAGTTTGTTTATGTGATTTTTCTTCATTAAATGGGAGCACGATAATCCAAGGGGTTGGTTTCCCTTTAAGTTTAAAGGCACTCCACTCACATTTGTCAATATGTGCCAAAGAGAAGTAACTAAAAACTAAATTTGCACTTTTAGAGACATTGTTACACATTGTTTTCGTTTAAAAAATCTCAACTGCCAAATTAAAAATGCTACCTAAATGGTTTATGGTGTACATAAGCAAATAAAGCTGTGGAAACATTATATTTTAAAAGCAACTTATAGTGCGTTAAAAAGTAAGACTAAAAATATCACCTTCATAGCCACACTGTGCAGTATTAAAGCGACAGTGAACGCTTTATTCAATTGTCATAAATATCTTGGACTCGTATAATTTTCCTTCTTTTTTCATCATTTGTTGTTTTCCATCAATCTGAAGGTATATTAAATGAATATGATATATATTATGTGTATTATGTGTATTATGTGTATTATATATACATGTAGATATTTGTTTTGGTATAGTTTCAAAAGATTGTAATTTTGTGAACACACTGATATTCTATGGAAAACACTATATTTTTAGACGCAAATACCAAGATAGGCAACTCTCTTTCCAATACTTCAAGAGGGAGATATCTTACTTTAAAAAGTAGAAAAAATAATTGCTTTTTAGAAAGGACACGCTTAAATATCATAGAGAAATTGCAACAAATTGCAGCCAAATTATTAATTTGTACTGTACTTATGTTATGTTTTTGTTATACATATACGGAGTCGTTTACTGTTAAAATAATTTCATTTCATATGTACCGATATTTGCATTGTAAATCTTATCTTTTGTAAACTGAAGAAAAGCAATCAATAAAAGCCATTAAAAGAATATGATATATATTTTTACTGAACGAACTCGGGGATAATATTGATTTAATCATCGACAAAGCACATTTTGTTTTTTTTTCTAGGTCATACATGGGAATCTTTGTGCTCACAATATCCTATTGACTAAAGAGAAGCGAGGTAAAATAGCCGACTTTGGATTTTCATCTTTGTCAAAATTGGTGAGTTTATGACTGTAATATTAATGATGATACCGTAGATGATGGTGCCAAAATAATGATTTAATACAGCTACCAAACTTTGTTGTAAAAATCACTGATTTAACTGACTCTCATTACGACAAGGTGAATCCTTAAGGGATATTCCTAACGTTTTGACTTACATTGTACCGTATTTTGGCCCTGCTACAGCAAGGTTTCAATATAAAGATGGGCTTGACTAAAGATGCAATTCTCTGGTCCCAAGGACCAGGTTATAATGGGGTATCACTGTACACATTTTCTGAATGTATTATAACGTGTTCTAAATTATTAGCTAATTGATTAATCTGAAATGTTTTGAATTTTCTTCACCATCTAATTTATTCATAATCTAAATCAAATATGCGGCCTTATAGACATATGTGGCTGAAATTTAATGCGTATATCGCATGCTTTTTTAATCTGAATTGGGCGGCGCGATGAGAGCAGATATATTTCTTAGAGAATATAAATATATGTTTAATTTTGATATATATTGATGCATTTGTATTTCCTACACGAATAAATATTTTTAAGATGCTACAGGCTAGAATATCCTCAAATCCTCCAAATTATAATGTTGGCTTCTTGTGGTGGCTTCTTTGTGGAGGCGTCGCGTCGTAGTGTAGTGGTTAGTGGTTCTGACTCTCGCCTTTCAACCCGTGGGTCGTAGGTTCGAATCTCACCCATGGCGTCAATTTCCTTCAGAAAGAAATTTGTCTACATTTTGCTGCACTCAACCCAGGTGAGGTGAATGGGTACCGGCAGGAATTTATTCCTTTAGATGCAAAGCGCCTACTTGGCAGCTATGCTTTGGCCGGGTAATAATATTAGATAATATGTATCGCGCCTCTGAATAGGTGACTAGAGAGATGGCGTGTTTAAATGTTATATATCATTATTATTATCATAAAGCACAGGTCCACCTTATCAGTGCTTATGGCGCTGATTTTTTTCTACTCACTAAAATCCGGCTTTATCAGGCTGCCACAACGGCGCCTCGCTTTCCAAGGATATTCTTCCGGCCATCCCCATTTACCTCACCTGGGTCAAGCGCAGCATTAGATGGAAAATGTCTTGCTGAAGGAAATTAACGCCATCGGTGGGATTCGAACCTGCGATCCTCTTGTTGAAAGCCGAGAGTCAGAACCGTCACACCACGACGCTTCTATGTCGTTAATTTTTTGTTTTAATTTTTATTATAGGCGAAGGTGACGAAAAGTAGGATATATGATAAATGGATGTCACCAGAAAGATTATCCAACGGACTTTGCTCAACAGAAGATGATGTCTGGTCTTATGGTGTGCTGGTCTGGGAGATTATGACTTATGGTAACTATATCAGGCGCGCACCCAGGATTTTCATACCCGGGGGGCTGAGCCCAAATTTGGCGCCCCCGCCCCTCCCCGCTAAGCTGACAAGCAAAATATAACATTTTCTTACCTCAAATTTGGCGCCCCCCGGGGGGCTG
>BQKZ01001274.1:42927-57786 GCA_036244855.1 Temnopleurus reevesii
AAATCAACGGCAACTTTGCAAACTGTAACGTGCATTTTCATTCGCGCGTGGTGTGCGCATTTAACAAGACGCGCATGAAACAATGATTTTGATTGGCGCGTACCGATCAACTGCAACTTAAGATCAATTGCAGTCTTTGAGCAACACCCCCTTAGTAATCTATTATTTGTATAAGTTTATTACCCAATTCGGATGACTACGCATAATTCGGATTGCGTACGCTGGAGAGAGGTCCGCTTGTAATGATACGAGGTGCTACGTCGCCCTCACGTTCATCACGATCATCACGTCTGACCCTCCACGCACATCCCTGGGCACATCGTGATGTAGGATCGTAGTGATCGCAGATCAGTACCTCGCAATGGATATAAACCTGTCATGTGGGATAGAATGATACACAGAGTGACATGGCAACGCACGAAACAATTTTAACCGACGATTTGTTTTTCTTATTTTTTTCTTTTTGCTTATTTCCATTTCCAATCAAATAAGAATATTATACAAATCAATTACAAAGTTCTAAATAAACCATGATATATAGAATAAATTCATACACTAAAAACTACATTTGGTACAATAAGTTCTAACAACAAATATAATGATGGGACTGGCAACAGAGGGGTCTAATAAAAGCTGGGATTGCAGAGTGTATACTCCTCGAGAAATAGAGAATGTAATAAATGTGTATGTATAGACACGTTGCATACACATATATAAACATACGTATACATAGTAACACAAGAGCAAGTAATACAAAATAAGGAAACAGGATAGAGAAAATGGATATTTACAAGTACATTATGAAGAAAGGGTGAAGCAAGAGTGTTGAACTGTTGAACAGTGTATGACCACAAAAATCTAACCTTCGCTCATACCGGGCCAATGATCCTAATTTGCAAAGAGAATTTAGATTTTTATTGTTTACCCCCCCCCCCCTTCCCCCGTTAAGAGCAAGTGGTAAAAAGGGCGGCATAAGTGCTGAATGGGGGCAATTTTTTTTACCTCTTCATGCTCTTCGATAAACGTAAAGGCGTCGATAGTGAATGCAGAGAATGAAGGATCAGAAGAGGGAACCAAATCCATTGTTGGATCTTCCGAACATCTAGAAAAACACAATGAAAATAAGATAAAATAAATAGATAGACAAATAGATTAATAGATAAATAACACAATGTTTGACTATATATTTCTCATTTCAAACGTCCAAGCTTTTAACAAGCTTTCAATGATCGCCTGATAACTTCTTGAAGCCTACACAGTGGGAACTCCAGATCTTTCAATTCTTTTGTTTTATATTCCATTATTTATAATGTCATTACCATGAAATAGATGTGTCCCTACATGTATATACACCAGGAGCTAAAATGATGTGTGTTTGTGTGCTAGTGGATGTGGGTGTGTGTGATGGGTCCTTTGGTATGCAAGAACACCTTGGACACGGTTACGAATACACAATATACACCAGTAGCTGAAATATGTGCGTGTGGGTGTGTTTGTGTGCTAGTGGATGTGGGTGTGTGTGATGGGTCCTTTGGTATGCAAGAACACCTTGGACAAGGTTAAGAATACACAATATACACCAGTAGCTGAAATATGTGCGTGTGGGTGTGTTTGTGTGCTAGTGGATGTGGGTGTGTGTGATGGGTCCTTTGGTATGCAAGAACACCTTGGACAAGGTTAAGAATACACAATATACACCAGTAGCTGAAATATGTGCGTGTGGGTGTGTTTGTGTGCTAGTGGATGTGGGTGTGTGTGATGGGTCCTTTGGTATGCAAGAACACCTTGGACACGGTTATGAATACACAATATACACCAGTAGCTGAAATGTGCGCGTGTGGGTGTGTGTGTGTGTGTGTTTGTGTGCTAGTGGATGTGGTTGTGTGTGATGGGTCCTTTGGTATGCAAGAACACCTTGGACACGGTTATGAATACACAATATACACCAGTAGCTGAAATGTGTGCGTGTGGGTGTGTGTGTGTGTGTGTTTGTGTGCTAGTGGATGTGGTTGTGTGTGATGGGTCCTTTGGTATGCAAGAACACCTTGGACACGGTTATGAATACACAATATACACCAGTAGCTGAAATTTGTGCGTGTGGGTATGTGTGTGTTTTGTGTGCTAGTGGATGTGGGTGTGTGTGATGGGTCCTTTGGTAGGCAAGAACACCTTGGACACGGTTATAAATATACGGAACAGGATTAAAGGTACACAAAGGTACACATTGGCTCATTATCTACTTTATACACCAGTAGCTGAAATGTGTGCGTGTGGGTGTGAGGGTATATGGACTAGTGGGTGTGTGTGAGGGGTATTTGGGTGAGCAAGAACGGTATGGAATGTGGTATGGATTAAAAAGCTTTTGGTGTGGATCACGAGTTACAGGTCACGAGTTAAGGTACGCAATAAGTTATTTTGTATATGGATATCTACTGTAGATTTGTACTCCTATATATGAAATATATGTATATACATCAGTAATGTGCGTGTGCGTGGGTGTGTGTATGTGTGCGTGTGTGTGTGCGTGTGTGTGTGTTGTGGGCTCTTGGGTAGGCAAGAACGGTATGGAGAGGGGTGTGGATTAAAAAAGCTTTTGGTGTGGGTCAGGCCACGAGTTAAGGTACACAATAAAAGCCCGGGCACACCAAACACGGAACGGCATCACGGCACAGTATTTACGCGCTGTCTTGGTTGTTATTGGCCAGCGAGTTCCTCCGCGCAAAGGTTTGGCCAATCACAGGGGAGAAGTTGCTTAAATACCGTGCCGTGTTACCGTGTCGTGTTTGGTATGCCCGCGCCCGGTCTTGCATATAGATATCTACTGAAGATATGAACACCTATATGAGGAATATGTATTCATAAATGTGTTACACCAGTCAGCTTAAGAGTGTGCGTGTGTATGTGTGTGTGTGTGTGTGTGTGTGGTGTGTCAGGTGAGCAAGAACGGTATGGAGAGGGGTGTGTATGTACAAGATCTGGGTTAAAGGTACATGAGAAATTATTCTACATTGGCTGAAATATGTGTGTATGTGTGTGTATGTGTGTGTGTGTGTGTGTGCATACGAGGGTACATGTTTGTGGGATAGTGGGTGTGGGTGGTGGGTCGTTGGGTGAGCAAGAACGGTATGGAGAGAGGTGTGTATGTACAAGATCTGGGTTAAAGGTACATGAGAAATTATTCTACATTGGCTGAAATATGTGTGTATGTGTGTGTATGTGTGTGTGTGTGTGTGTGCATACGAGGGTACATGTTTGTGGGATAGTGGGTGTGGGTGGTGGGTCGTTGGGTGAGCAAGAACGGTATGGAGAGAGGTGTGTATGTACAAGATCTTGGTTAAAGGTACATGAGAAATTATTCTACATTGGCTTTCTACCAGTAGCTGAAATATGTGTATGTGTGTATATGTGTGTGTGCATACGAGGGTGTATGTATGTATGCGGGATGGTAGGTGTGCGTGTGGGTGGTGGGTCGTTGGGTGAGCGTGGATCAAAGAGCTTTTGGTATGGATCAACAGATCACGAGTTCAGGTTCACAAGAAGTTATTCTACATTGGCTATCTTCTGAAGATATGAACACCTATATGAGGAATACTGTATGCGTCCTTAAAGCCCAAGTATAGTTTTGGTAAAGATGAAGAAATGTGAATCTTCGGGATGTTTATCATGACATGTAATTCTTACACACAATTTGAGACCATAGCACATTTTTTAACGAACTGATTCTTTTGAAAATTTGAATTTGAACGTTAAATCATTTTAGCGCCCTCTCTTGGTTATATCATTATTTTGCTTGTTATCGAGCATACACACAGTTATTTCCGAAATTTGACAATAGAATGATATAGAGATATACACAAAAATTAAATTCTGAAATTTTCATCAAATTCTGAGCATGGGAAGTTGTCCTTTATCAAGAAAGAAAATATTGAAATAGGATGGCGAAGCACCACGCTATTTCAATTTGCACATTTTAGGTTATAGCTTTTCCCAAGCTCGTTCATTTTTTGCACTATCTTTTGGGAAATATGTTTATGATACTATATTTCATTTCATACAGATTTGAAGACAAAATATGGCGATAAAAAAATATTCGCTTTTACCAAAACTGTACTTGGGCTTTAAATGTGTTAACACCAGTCAGATAAAAAGTGTGCATGTGTGTGTATGCATATATGTGTGCGTTTTGGTGTGTGTGTGTGTGTGGTGTGGTGTGGGGTGTTAGGTGAGCAAGAAAGCCATGGGTAAGGGTGTGAATCTACAAAGCAGGATTAAAGGTACGAAAGAAATTATTCTCTATATATGAGAAATATGTGTTCTTAAATATGTTTACACCAGTCAGCTTAAGATTGTGCGTGTGTATGTGTGTATGCATGTATGTATTGGTGTGGGTGTGTTAGGTGAGCAAGAACGGTATGGAGAGGGGTTTGTATGTACAATATATATATATATATATGGGTTAAAGGTACACAAGAAACTATTCTCTGTTGGCTATCTACTTTGTACACCAGTATCTGAAAAGCGTGTGTGTGTGTGTAGGATAGTAGGTGTTTGTGCGTGTTATTGATGACTAGGTGGGAAGAACGCCATGAAGAGTGGTGTGAATCTACAAAGTGGGACTAAAAATACACACACACACAGACACACACATGGCCCCATAGAAAAGTAACATTTGCTGAAATGGGTGTTCAAATAAATGTATGAAATCAAATCAAATCAAATCAAATTATTCTCTTTTGGCTATCTTCTTTAGATGTGAACACCTTAGAAGGAAGATGTGTGTTTTTATGTCTATACACCAGTAGCTGTTGAAGAGAGAGAGAGAGAGAGAGAGAGAGAGAGAGTGTGTGTGTGTATGTATGTGTTTGCGTATGTCTATGTATGTATGTGTGTGGGGGTAGTGGGTGTGGGTGTGTGTAGTGGGTGATTTGGTGAGCAGGGGTATGAATCTACGGAACAGGGTTAAAGGTACACAGATGTGGCTTAAATGTCAACTGAAGTGTGTAGTTGTGCGTGTGCGTATATCTTTGTGTGCGTACGAATGTGTGTGAGTGTGTGTATATGGGTGATAGTGAGTGTGTGGTGGACTGATGGGCGAGCAGGACGCGATGGATAGAGTGTGAATCTACAGAACAGAATTAAAAGTCAGCAATCATTTTTTTCTGCATATGGCTATTACATACAGCAGATGGCTGAAGGACGAGTGTTTGTGCGTGTGTGTGTGTTTGTGTATGATGATGTTAGCCAAGCCCGTTACTTTGTATGTATTTGAAGAGCAGGGGCCTGTGACATAAAAGATATACAATTAATCTTGCAATTAATTGCATCTCTTTGGTACACATTTTGCCATAGACTTACGATAAATATTTATTGTAAGTTTAATTGCATCCTTTATGCTACAGGCCCCTGAAATCGTAAATATTCATGTTGTCAGGTTGTTAAGCGTATTAATAGAGATACGCCTTTCATACCCATCGCTGAGGAGAGTGTAGATATCGTAATCATCGGGGTCTCTCGAAGGCGTGGCCCAGCAGTTCTCGATAAAGACTTCCATGCCCGACGTAGCATCCAGATCAACTCCAAAATACAACTCCTCGCCGATGACAACCTCTTCATCATCCACGACTTGGTCGAACGCTGCGTCCTCATAGCGATCGAGTCGTAGTGAGAACTCTCCCTTGTTCGACTCGCTAATAGCCGAGATCGCACCAGCTCTAGGGATGAATGAGTCACTGAGCAGGACGTGACGATCGATCTCGCATAGCACGTGAATTTGACGTATGTTGTTGCGGATGATTTGCGCGCCGTCGATTGGTCGAGGGGTGTAGTACGTCACGATGTTTGAATACACGATACTATCCTCTGTTTCCTGAATGAGAAAAGGTAATTGTAAATTTGAAGAATTTATTAATTCAAACGTCATCGACATACAGTTAACGTTCTGTCCATTGTATAACCGAACATTTCTGGAATTATTTCTTTTTAAAGCACTGTCTTCAATCGTTTTTATTTTATTGTAGATCTCAATTCCATGTGAATGAAAATCTACGACGGGTGATTAAACATTGTATATTGAAAGATATAGGCTCAAATCATAAGCAAAATTTTGTTTATTTCCATCGGTAATTCTAATTAAAGCTATCACCTACATCATATCCAACAACTTATTGGACATCTGCTTTTAATGGAATACTTATGAGTATCATACGATGTTGTAATGCCTACAACGTAAGAAATAGTGATTGTTTACCCAAGAAATAATCATACTATGGGGAACAAACAATGCCTTGAACCGAAATGTAAAAAATGTAACAAATAAAAAGTAAAAAATAAAAAGTAAAAAAAAAAAACCCACCACATCATCCTATCGGAAAGGAACATAACATATAAATGAGGGGAAAAAGCAATGTCAAAATAGCGCTGTTAACTGACTGCAGGGTTAATGACCTAAATGGGGAAAGACAATTTAATTTCAGACATTTTCAGAGATGCCTGAACATATTATTCCATTTCATTGTATGTGTTTTCTTATGTTCAGGTCCCCTATTGATTTTGTTGAAAGGGCACCCTGTTTTATTTTAATTAATATTGAATAAAATCTTATATTTACTTCCATGGTGGTGGAACATTGGTCGTATCTTGTGGAGAGTGTGATTTGGTTTGCTTCATGATTGTTGAACCCTACACAGTCTTCATCTACGAAATGGATATCATCGGCCAATGTCTCGTCAAACAGGGCTCTTCGGTCCAGGGCAACCGTCATCGAGGTACTATTGCAGTCCACATAAGCTTCTGTGTTTTTTTTTTTTTTTACAAGGAAGTAACCAAACAATATAAAATCATAATGCAGTTCTTCCTTATTGAACTTATTGAAAAATGACCTCGTGATTTTGTCACCTAGTGTTTTCGAGGTGCAAACAAGGAGCTAACAAGGCGCAGACAAAATGCAGATACGACACGAAAGAATTACAACTACAGCGCTGACAACATGCAGACAAGACAAAGACAGGGTAAAGAAATGGTGCGGATAAGACCGCAAACACTGTGTAGGCAAAACGAAGACAGGAAGAGGGTAAGGAGCAGACAGCTGCCAACAAGACGCAGAAATGATGCCGACAAAACGCGGATAAAACACAGAAAATGTGTAGGCAAAGTGAGGACAGGCCGAGGATATGGGGCAGACAAGGCGCTGGCAAGACGCAGAAATGACGCTGACAAGACGCGGATAAAACACAGATAATGTGTAGGCAAAGCGAGGACAGGACGAGGATGTGGGGCAGACAAGGTGCCAACAAGACACAGAAATGATACTGACAAGGCGCGGATAAAACGCAGATATTGTGCAAGCAATACAAGGACAATACAAAGATACGGAATAGATAAGGCACAGATAGGATACGGAAATGGCGCAGACAGGACGCAGACAAGAGCGGACACGAGTGGTGGACACCTGTGTTCACAAGACGAAACAAAGCGCAGATGTAGGATACAAAATTCTCCCTCATGCACATCCCGTTGATGTATGATTTTGATCGGCACCGATCAACTGCCGCACTTGCAACAAATTGCAACTTTCTAGCAACACCCTAACGAGTTAATGAGAAATTTACCTTGAAATACACAGGTCACATCGAAACTTGCTCCTCTGCCCAAGCTCGCCCGGCCACTACTGTAACTAACGGCCATCTGGTTACCGGTCGAGCGCAGACTTCCCGGTAAGGTTGAGCCGGTCAGCCGCGCCATTTCGTTATCATAGTCTTGGGTCGGTCCGTCGTACACTTGTAGATAGGAATTCCCTGCGAGCCAGAAGTCGTTAAATTCGATTCGGGCCTTCATATCACTTGGGCAGTGGATGTACCATCCACATGAGTAGTAGCTTCCTTGTATGTCTTGATAGTCAGGGGTTGTGAGCTTGATACGGTTGTTGTCTTCGGTCAGCTGGAAACCACCACCGCAAGAAGACATCGGTTCAGATCCATCCCAAGATTGTTCCTCTAAAACATCAAAATAAATGCAAATTAACTTCACATACTAGCCATGTCTAAATTTAGAGCCAAAACATGAAGGCTTCAGAAACTACGACAGTCCTACGTAAGCTTATACGGAGCTTAAGCAAAGAATACGGAATTGCCGATCAGGACGTTATTTCTCAAGCGCGGGTAAATCTAGCGGGCCGCTAAGGTTGAGAACGCCCGCTAGAATTCCCCGCGCTTGAGAAATAACGTCCTGATCGGGCCTTCCGTCTTCTTCGCTTAAGCTTCGTTATACGTACAGCATGACGGCGAGTTGTGCAACTATCCAATGCGCCTGATTTGGTCGAAAAGGCCAGAAGGCGACTTGTAAGATACCTCGCCCAGGCGTCTTGTATAGGACGAGAAGACGGGAAAGAGATTTGCACAAACTCGCCTTGACACCTTTTGTAGAACAAAACAGCGAGAAGGTGACTGGTAGAAACTCGCTGTCGCACTGATCGCATAAAAATTTCGTATTTCTGTCGCTGTTTGTGAAACCTCAAGGTTTCGGCTCTTCGTGTCAACCTTTATTGTAGTTATTGAAAACTTCCTGTTTTCAGCAAAACCATACTAACGGGAAAACAAAAATCTCTAAACAAATTGGCAAATTTCATGACTTTAATCACGTCATGGCTGCACTTCTATATACTGCAAAATCAATTATGTATCGCTTTCAGAACTCGATTCAAGTAAACTTTTGTCATAGTTAGATATTTTTCTAAATATTTTTCGCTCTGTTTGAAATAAAAACACTTGAATGATAATAGAAATATTCTTTCTATCCAAACCTAATGGGATTATAGATGCCTCGACCACGAATCCACGCTCGTCTGTTTCATCAGCCCACGTGTTGTCCCGATAATAGGTGGTAATACTGTTGCTCAAAGTATGAATCTCTGAGGCGGCTTCCGGTAGATATTCGGTGGATATTTCAGCTAGATGCGTGTCGTAATTCTCCACATCCGGGCCATCGAATACCGAGAGTGAACTCCCGGATGGTGTATTGAAATCGACAAATCGTAACAGGATTTGGTAGTTTTCTGGGCAAGTGATGTACCAATAGCATTCGTAATCGTCCCCGGGACTCGATTGTGGGTAGGTGGGACTGCTATAGTGGATCGATGGAGCATAGGTGTCTAGGTGTATAGAGTGACCGCAGGAATTGATGCCTGAAGCATCCCACCAGAAACGATCTGGTAAGTGAGTGATAGAGACAAATTAAAAAATCGTCTTCGGTCTAACGAATCGGCAAATAGCTCATTATGGAAGTTTTGATTTCATTCTTCACAGTCACAGTCGACCGGAAGTAGCACGTCATAGTTTTGCGCGTCTGCTAATTGCTACGTGCGCAACTAGCTATGATGTAACAATAGGCAGACGCGCAAAACGATGACATGCTTCGTCACAGTCCTTCGTCACAGTTGACTGAAATCGAAAACACTATATTCTCGGGCAAAAACACAATCAGAGAAATACGCGTTCTAAGTTTGGCACTTTGCTGAGCAGTGAATTTGTATTTCTTCATCTCAACAATAGGCTAATCAGGAATCACCTGAACTGTATAACTTTTTTGGTGCTGCATGTTCACATATGCTAGGGTTTCGTTCCCCTTTAAATGAAAACCAACCCCTGAGATTGTCATGTTAATAACAATAAAACATGAATCTGTAGTGGATCGAAGGTGAAAAGGTGTTTAGGTGTATGGTGTGGCCACATGTATTGATACCTGAAGCATCCCACCAGAAACCATCTGTAAAGTGACGAATAGAGACAGGTTCAAAATTAATGTCAGGTTTAAAGGCAATGATTAACATTGTCGTGCATCGATGTGAAATTACGCTAATTAAACCGGCGCAATATTTCATAATATTTCATAATATTTCATAATTCTAAATCTTAGGCTTCAGAAATCCTGAACTTTAGGATTCTATTAGTGCTCTACGTTCACATATTCCATAGCTTCATTCCCCTGCAAGACAATGACAACCGTAACCGGGTGATCCCTGCACAGAATCTATGGAAATAACAAAACTCAGTAGGCAAGGGGTTAATGGTCACTATGAGCATACCTGTGATTTCTGCATCCAAGGCAAACTTCCAGTCACGCCCCAAAGTCCAAGGAGCGGCGTCGAGGTAAATGGAAAATATCTCCATTGTGGAAACGTAGGTGGCGTCTGCTATATCACCCCGCAGCATACACAGCATATTTTGATTGTAACTTGCGCCGTCGTATAAAGACAGCCGCTCGTCGTTCGTTTGGAAGTCACGAATGCGTAGCTGGACTTGATTGCCTGAGGGGGCGCTGACGTACCACCAGCATCGCATGCCTGCATCGTCAGACTGCAACTGCTCGTAGAAGTATGGCGTTGTTAGAGTAACACTTGGAGTGCTTGAGCTCAATGCAATCCCTCCTCCACAGGAACCTGGTATCTCGGTGGGGAATGTCTCTGTGAGTTAATGAAATTACGGGCGAGTAATCATATTGATAGTGCGGATTTATATAGCGCCTTTTCCAGTTAATATGACTGCTCAAAGCGCTATTAGTCATTGGATGGGCAATTTAAGCCTAGCATCAAGGCAGCTGAATAGGCGCTCACATCATCAGATAATGTGCTGCTTTCTCCTACCGGTCCCCAAACACACCTGGGAAAATTGCAGCTTTATGGATATATTTCTTGCTGAAGGAAATTAACGCCATGGATGGGACTCGAACTGCGGCCCTCTGGTTAAAAGGCGAGAGCTAGGTCCACTACACCACGACGTTTCCACACATTAAGGCCACCAATATGTTTAGTTGCCCAAAATATAATTTTTGAAAAATAGCATCTGTCTACTGTAAATATTATGTAACATTAACACATAAGCTTATTTTTTTTAATTTGAAGTATAAACAAATTAACTACTCCCCAAACATTAAGTCCAACGCCAATTCAATGCTCCATTGTAATAATAATAATAATAATTTACAGCATTTATAACGCGCTTATCACAAATTATGTCCCTAAGCGCGGGGAAAAAGAGAAAAACTGAGAAAGTTCAGCAAAGAATTATGTACATGTACAATTTACAATTCAATAACAACAACAACAGTTTGCAATTGTATTCTACATAGTGTGAGGGAGCTGGATAAGCTGAAATGTCTCTATTTGACAAATAAAAATGTCTTTAGCATGGACTTGAATTTTTCAGTTGATTCTGTGTCTTTAATGCATTGAGGCAGATTGTTCCAAAGATGAGGGGAAGCCGAGTGAAAGGATCGAAAACCATAAAACTGTGTTTTTGTCGAAGGGACTGATAACAATGATCTACAAGTTGAACGCAAATTTCGAGAAGGAGCATATTTAGTTATAAGTTCTTGTAGGTATACCGGAGCAGAATTTCTCAAACATTTGAATGTGAGTAACAGAATCTTGAAATCAATTCGTTCCGGGATTTTGAGCATATGCAGCTCCCTCAGTATAGGTGACACTGACTCACGTTTACAACGTCTGACAATAAGCCTAGCTGCGGAATTTTGGATTCTTTGAAGTTTATTAATTTGTGCATCAGGTAGACCAAACAACAGACTATTGCAAAAATCTAGGCGAGACATGACAAGTGCTTGAACAAGTCTGTGAGCTGTGGCTTTTGTTAAAAATGGACGGATACTGCCAATTTTATGCAGGGCAAATGAGGCGGATTTGCAGACGTTGTTAACATGAGTTCTAAGAGACAGATCATTGTCGAAAGTCACACCCAGATTCCTAGCAGCGGTAGCACATTGAATAGGACCATCATCAAGAGAAATACTACTAACACAACAACCAGTCCTATACCTGCTAACAAAGTGGAGACATTCTGTTTTGCTTTCATTCAGCTTGAGGCCATTCTTGATTGACCAACTCTTGATATCAGAAAAACACAAGCTGATTTTTTGTAGAGCTTGAGATTGGCCATCTTTATCTAACAAGAGATAGATTTGTGTATCATCAGCATAAGTCATACACCTAATGCCATGATGTTTGATGACATCTTCTAGAGGAGATGAGAAAAGAGTAAATGCTAGTGGCCCAATTACAGACCCTTGGGGAACTCCGAAAGTCAGGGAGGAGATGCGTGAATGACATCCCTGTAAAACAACGGACTGAGTTCGATTGGCAAGATAGGACTGGAACCACTGCAATGCTGAGTCTTTGATGCCAAATCTTTTGTGGAAGCGTTTCAGAAGGGCCTTATGACTAACAGTGTCAAACGCTGCAGAGAAATCTAACAGCAGAAGAACTGCCTCGTTACCTCTGTCAAGAGAAAGAAGGATGTCGTTTGTAACTTTCAGAAGAGCAGTTTCACAACTGTGATGAGGTCGATAACCTGATTGCATTTCAGAATATAAATTATGTTCACATAAGTAATCCTGAACTTGTTTTAAAACGACTCTCTCAACCACCTTACCAAGGAACTGAAGATTTGAAACCGGTCTATAACTCTTCAAGTCGTCAGGGTTCAACTTAGTCGACTTCAACAGTGGGGTTATTGTAATGCCATTCAAATCGGAACCAGCTTGTTATTGTTGTGTCTGCACAGTTCAATACACGGCATACGGCTATAATGTCCATGGCCCACTTTATTTTACGGAAATGGTTTTTATAGTGTTTATTATCATCATTACCTAAAAGTTTGGTTTCAAACATCACGCCTGGACCGTTGAGAGACGAACTGTAGTCTTCATACGTGACCGTTAGTCCTCCCCTCGATGACGTCACAGTGACGTTCGTCTCAAGCTGACCATACAGTTCCGACACTGTGTAGTACGACGATGTAGGCGAGTCTGAAACTTTAACGCGTTCAGATTCAGTTGATAGACCAGTAATGGTTAGCTGGACCTGGTCCCCGGCGGGAGCGGCGATGTACCACGTGCATGTTGTGGTGATTGGAGCGACCTGATCACGCCGCTGCGAGTAGAATAGGGATGACACAGTGTGGGCGGGCGAGTGTGGGGTAAGGTGGATTGTACCACCGCACGAGTCTAGGCTCGGAAAGGTTGACGTGTCTGCAGAGAAATTAAAAAAGAGAAATTCAAAGTCTGCGGAGAAACTTTAATTATTTTTTTTTGTAAATTCTAATTTCTATAAAGTCCACCGTACAACTTTTTTTTAAAGTATAATTGTTTCTTTTAGAAGTTTGTGATCAATTGTAAAATATTTGACTCAGTTTATGAATACAAAGGACACGTTTAACGTAAATGCAAACATGTTTTAATCAGTCGTCGTGTCAAATCGTCCGTGTTTTCACTAAGTGACGGGAGCCATGGGACATTGTTGCACGAAATGAGTTACAAGTTACAAGGATGCCGGTTGCATTAGCGCTATGTCGAGATTTCTTTATCTTCATGCAACAATAACGTTCGGCTCCCGTCACTTCGTGAAGACATGGGCGAAATGGGAAATGCATTGATGCAGTGCTTACAACGATTTTCCACTTGTCAATGAGTTAACTCAACCTATTTTTTGAACGATTTTTTTTTTAATCCAAAGAGTTTTTGGATAGTACTTTACAAAACGCGATGGTAAGAGTCAATATCAGGGATGCCAACCTTTAGGAATATACCGGTACATGAGGATGAAAATCAAATATTTTTTCACCAAATATTCGTATTGTCTCCTTGAGGTCCCAGTACACCAAACACGGCACGGCATAGCGGTACCACATGTACGCAGTGTCTTGGTTGTTATTGGCCAGCGCGCCATTCCGCGCGGAAGAGGTTGGACAATTACAGGGAAGACATCGCATAAATACCGTGCCGTCATGCCGTGCCGTGATTGGTGTGTCCGGGCCTTAATGCACATCTCAGAAGAATTGCATTTATTGTTTCCATGACCGGTCATGTGTGGCTCAGTGGTAGAGCGTTTGCCCCATGAACGGGAGGTCTTGGGTTCGATCCCCGGCCGAGTCATACCAAAGACTTATAAAAATGGGACCATCTGCCTTCTTGCCAGGCGCTCGGCATTTAAGAAAGGAGAAGGGTGATAACAACTTTAATGTTATTGCAGGGCCCGCTGGAAGAGCAGCTAGCTTACAGCTGAATGTGGCTACCTTGGGTAAATAAGATATATTATTATTATTATTATCAGTATAGGCTCTCGGAACTGTGGGATGGTGGCTTCTTGACGGTAGGAAACGAGTGCGCATTTGATGTGCGCATTAAAAGTTGCACACTTGTCACCTAATGCGCAGATCAAGTGCGCAGTCATTTTTCTCCCATCCACATGCCACCGTCCACAAATTTCGAAAGCCCACTATCATACCTTGTTTATGTTATATGTTATTATATATATTATCCGTGACGGCATTTTTCAAACCTGGGAGTTCTTCGAATGCAGGTGAGTATACTTGTCAAAACCACCCTACTGAAAAAAAAACTTGAATAAATAAATAAATCAATGAAAATACCTGCTCGACTGAACTCTGCGAGGAAACCTCTAACATTCTTGCCCGAAAGATAGATTGTGAAAGCTTGGCGTGACGACACGAGTGGAGGTATAGGCACATCGTCCATGTCAATATGCCCCAGGATGTGCGATACTCGGTAAGAGAAGTAATTATCCGAGTCGCTGAGATACAAAAGACCACCTGTAGAGTCTATATCCAGCCAGTCCAGCTGAACCTCAGTCGGGTCACTATGCACGTACCATATGCACGTCATATCAGAGCCAGCGCCGTCCACGTAGTAAAACGGAGAGCTCAGTCGGTAAATAGATTGATCGAGCCAAACTGAACCACCGCATGACATTGGTGTCAGTATATGATTTCGAACTGGTTTGAGAGGGATTAAGAAGTAGTAAAACACATTAAACTTATAACAGCAGAAATCATA
>BQKZ01001274.1:69190-88992 GCA_036244855.1 Temnopleurus reevesii
AACTCCACGACGATCATTGTGCCTGGCGGACTATTAAAGTACCAGTTACAACTCTCATCAGTGTTTTGCGAATGGGTGATTGAGAAATAGGCGGTTGGTGCGTATGCGGCGAGTGTTAAGGTCGCCCCGCATGACCCGGAACTGGTTGCTTCCATCGACATTAAACCTGAAAAAAGGAAGGAAAGAAGAATGAGAATCCACGTATAACTTGAAACGAGCGATAATGATCAGGGTAATTATACGCAACATTTATAACATATTAGTGATGCACCATCAATAAAGTTACCATGATTACTGCTATTGTACCAGTGGCGGCATCATTAAGGATGAAAAACTGCACCCTAATCTTAGTGTGCTTGGTACAAGATGCATAGCAGGAGATAATGGAGCTTTTAATTTTAATCAACTGTCACGAAGGGCACGTCCACCGGAAGTAGTACGTCACATATTTGCGCATGTGCTCACTGTTACGTCACAGGTAGTTGCGCAGGTAACAATAAGGAGACGCGTAAAACTGTGACGTATTACTTCCAGTCGACTGTGACTGTGACTGTGGCGAATGAAATCGAAACCTCCATATTGTACAAGTGGCTGCACCCCTAAGGATGCAAAACGGCACCCTAATTTCTAAGGGGGTGTTGCTCAAAAGTTTTAATTAATCGCAAGTTGCAGTTGATCGGAACGCGCCAATCAAAATCATTGTTTCATGTGCGTCTTGTTAAATGCGCATATCGCGCGCGAATGAAAATGCGCGTTACAAGTTGTAAAGTTGCAATTGATCTGCAGTTGATTTTGAGCAACACCCCCTAAGTGTGTACTACTCTAGACACAAGATGAGTACCAGGGGAATAGTATGGGGAGTGGGAGAGGGAAATAAGAAGGATAGAGGTTACTATGGCAGCCAGTGCCATCCAGATGTCCAGATAATCAGTTTGGCATGCCTACATCCTTTTGAAGATATGGCGAGATGACAAGATACTAGATCTTATATCTTGTCATCTGCTCATCTCTTCCAAAGGGTGTAGACATGACGGGATCTGAGATCTTGTCATTTGATCATTTCTTCTACAAAATGTTGCAATGATCAGTTCCGAAATCTCACCCTTTGAACATTTTTTCCGAAGAGATGTATACATAACGAAATGATTATCTGGACATCTGGGTGGCACTTTTAAGTTTCCATAGGTAACGAACCTTGAAGTGATGCTTCTATGACCGCCGTCCCTAAACGGTTTCCATCCGCCGCCAATGTGGGAAGCATACAGGTGACGTCATTGCTCCTAGATTCATAACTATTATCATAACCTCCACCAAGCTGAGTGCCCTGGACATCATCGATGTCGTCTTCCATCCCGTCAATGATCACCAGAGGCTGCATGGCTGGGTCGACGGACAGCATCTCGAGGGAGATCGTTGTTCCTGGGGGACTGGTGAAGCGCCAGGTGCATTCGCCACTGCCTGCTTCCCCTTGGTACCCGGAGGAGACTCGGGCAACAGGCCTTTCGGGGCTTAACTCGATCACCTCACCGCATCCTGTACTGTCTGCATTAAGCTGGCAGTCTGGAGATGGGTGAAAAAAAGATGACAGAGGGGTAAATAATTCATTCAATGATTTTATGCATGTAGGAAATGTTATATTTGTTTTTAAGCTAATTTTTTATGTTTATGTTTTGATTATTAATGTTCTATTTTAATTTGCGGAGTTCTGTTATTTTTTAAGTTACAAGTGTAAATATTTATGTGTAGGTTTTTACTGATATATGTTTTGATTGCCGGGTTTGTTATTATATATGTTCATGTACTTTAAGTATATATGTAGGACCCCACCCCAACAAACACACCACCACCTCCTGGTTTCAATTGGCCATGTAAATAAATGTATTCTCAAACATTTACACATGTACACAAACATTTACACATATACATTTCCAGGTCACTAAAAAACATTGTATATTGCGCGCCCTTCTTTGCGCTCCCAAGAGGTTGACAAATTCTAAAAGGTCATCAGCTCACCCCCCCCCCCCCCCCCCCCCCCTCGGCAAGTTTTTCGCCCTTCGGCTATTAAATTTTGGTGCCCACAGGCCCCAAAGGTTCGCGCGTGGATATATTCTTTTTTTTTCTTTTTTTTAAAAGAATAAGACAGTTCATTATAAGTAGAAATCCCATCCTTTAAAAATATCTTTTTAAACTATATTTATATATAGTTTGTCTTTTTAAGAAATATCTAAAGTTTAAACAGATGATATTTTGAAAGGGATGTAATTCATACCGAAAATGATCTTATTTTGAAATATTGTAAACTAAATAAAAAATAATATTTCATTTACAAGTTTACAAAATCAACTATGCATCCCGTCAAACTGATATATTACATTATACTCACGGGTTTTATTATGCTGTTATAGTTTGATTTGATTTCATGGTGATGCCTTAAGATATAATAAAATTTAATTTGTATAATTTTTCACAGCTCTCCTGCAGCTCTCCTGTGATCATATAAATTGCTGTCATTTTAGCCTTTTTAGCGGTTTTTTCTAAACACAAAATCTTTGCTCAGCTGTCAAAAAGGAGAGTACTGTATTCAGAATGATTCTTGCATACATAAACGATGCTAAATCGGGCAAACATTGTAGCTTGACCAACCTAGCAACACCCACTGGATGTTATATACATTTCTTTTTTTTTTTCTTTTTTTTTATTGAGATTATTTCATATCAGTTGAGCAAATAGTTTTGTTACTGTACATTTTACAAAAAAGCGTGTATAAAATTTCAATGCATCATGAAAATTGTCTATTGAATATTGACGGGTTTACTAATAGATGGAAATTTGGTGCATACTTTTAACATATAGGCTGTTCTCGACAACCCTAAAACTTGCCCGAGGCTTGCCTGACGTAGCAACAGTAATGTATGCAAGCTGGATTCCAAGTATTGTAGTCTTATTGTTATCAAATGGTTCAAGGAATACCACGTAACTATGTGCAGTGGCAAGAAAAGTACATAAATTTGAATATATAAGTAATCCCGCCTATTCATTACGAAAATTATCTCTTGAATTAACAATTTAACACAATATACACTATTTCAGCAAAATAAAGTCAGTCATAGACAATAGAGATGTATGTCATTGTGTTTAAATGTGCAGACACAAGAATAACCAGGATTAAGTCTGCTCCGATTTGAAAAACATTGCAAAGGAGCATTGAATCGGCGTTCGACCTAATTTTTCGGAAATAGATTTTAAAAAACTTACATGTGCTTGGTGGCAAAACTAAGGTTAATGAAAAGAGGAGCGTAGCTGTCGACCACGGATTCGAACATTTTCTCGACATCGTGGCTTTCCGAGCTCGATGTCAAACTCTCCGATACTCTCTGCTCCTTGCTGCACTGTAGCAGCTGCAGCGATTGATGACAGCAAACTAATAATTTCTCCTTTTATATTGAATTGAATCAGAAGAACGTGAATATTGAACATGTTATGATCGTTTGAAAGAGTGACTATGTATTTATCGACACGAATCTCAAATCACAAGTGAGTAAATATTTGTATCGCCAGAATTTGATAAGGAATTGTCATTGAATATGTGATTTTTCCTATATTATTAGGAAAATGTAATATTAGATATTATACTTTTATTGATGTAGAATATATTACATGAATCAGGTTAAACTTGAGATTAGATTATTGAAAAAAAAAACAACTTACAATTGATTATTTTACACTGTGGCCTCTTACAGAATAATGTACATAAAACAAACCATCTTAGTTAATTTGCGAGTATAATTAAAACTATATAACCTTTGCTTAAAAATCTTTATCGGGCAATGACCGACCCAAAACGATTAAAAAGTTATTCTAAATGTTTGCTTAAGTTGATATTTAAATTTTGCTTTTAACGATTTATAAGTTGGATTTATTTTGATTTCGTTAATTTATTGCCGAATTGAGAATGGGAAAGAACAGCTTCTGGTGACACAGTGTGGGAAAGCTGGTATTATTGATTCGGTAATTAGTTAATGTATCAAAGAATGCGAAAAACAGATTTGGGTGACATATGAAAATGAAAACTGCTGTATAAGCGTAGGTTGAGTTATACGCGTTAAAGCCCCGGTCACATAGGACCCCGGAAGCAACATGATTCAACCCGACTCTTTGTTAATTCACAGTTAACTGCCTCAGAACAAAGGCCCGTATTCTGATAGCAGGTTTAACTTAAACTAGAGTTTAAATCTGTGGTTTAAGTATGGTAATCCAAAAGAGGTTTGAATCTATAACAGTTTATGTTTAATTTACCAGCTCATTTGGCAATCATAGTATTAAAAACTCTCTTGGAATAAAAACTTAGATAATTTTCTATATTATTAGAGCATGGGAAAAGAGAGCAGTTAACATAAGAATGATTCATTTTCAATAAAGTTTTGGCACTTTGGGCCACCCATACTTAAACCACAGATATAAACTCTAGTTTAAGTTAAACCTGCTATCAGAATACGGGCAAAAGAGTCGGGGTGAATCGTGTTGCTTCCGGGGCTCTATGTGACCGGGGCATTATACTAGATCGACATGAATGATTTTCTGACAAAATGAATAGATCAATACACATTACAGTCTGACTGTTTCGTTAATGATTGTTCAATTAACTAGGGCAATAACCAGCTCTAGACAAGCATTATGAAAGTTATGATATTATTCCAATGTACAGTTTGTACTTGCAGTGAAAATACAGATGTGTATGAGCACAAACACGCGATTAGACGCCGATATTTATTAAACACGATATAAACTATTTCCACAAAATAAAGTGGGTCATGGACAAGAGAGTCGTACGCCGTGCATTAAGCTATGCGGACACAACAATGACAAGCCGGTTACGATTTGAATAGCATTACAAAGAACCATTAAAATGATGTTCGACTTTATCTTTCGAAAATAGTTTATATCGAACACGATATAAACTATTTTCGAAAAATAAAGTCGGTTGAAGGTGAATAGATCCGTTCGCCGTGAATAGAACTGTGCGGACACAACAATGACAAGCCGGTTACGATTTGAATAGCATTACAAAGAACCATTGAAATGATGTTCGACTTTATTTTTCGAAAATAGTTTATATCGTGTTATTAACTCCTCAATTAAGTTAACCAGTGGCCAATTTCACGAAAGTTCTCAGCTATCCTCACCTTGATAAGACGTTATCCCTTCTTGTACCCTCCTTTTAACATTAAAACAAACGTGAAAAGTTCTTAGAGGAAAGTTATCGTATAGGTAGTTGTCCTAGGTGGAGTTCCATTTTCATTTTCCTTCTAATACTCCATTGTGCCCCTCCCCCTCGCTTAAGCGCAATCCGGCATAATTATGCGCCTAGTCACTCACTCACAATAAAATGAGTTACTGTAATAAATCAGGTATTGAAGAGGCTCAAAACTTACAGTCTATTTAGGTGTTTTGTATTTTATTGATTCAAAGAAAAAGAATGACACATCAATCGTTAAAAAATAGTCAAATTTTAGGTGTTTTGTATTCTATATGCCTTCACCTTTTTGTTGTTCATTTTCATATTTATTTAAAGTTTTATGTATGATACCAGTGTCCTTAAAGTGAAACATCTCATATAAAAGGAATATTTAATGTTTTTATTGGTTTTTATCCCACTCATTCAGTACACAATACAAACTAGTCTATTTCCATAATATTAAGTCGAATGCCAATTCAATGCTCCTTTGTAATGCTGTTCAAATTGGAACCGGCTTGTGATTGTCTGCACGGATCAATTGTCTCATGACCAACTTTATTTTACGGAAATAGTTTATATCGTGTTTCCGGCTTTCATTTTGCTCCGTTTTACCGTAAAATCATTTATGTACTTTAATGATAATTTCAATTTTTCCTTTCGTTGGAGTTCATCATACTTATTATTGTCGCGTACTTTCTGTCAAACCTTGTAAAGTTGTAGCAACCGCGAGTGTTTTGCTGGTAGCAATTGAACAACTCATCGTGTTCAAGTTAGATCCGTTCGGCACCCTAACCCAACTCTGCCTGAAATCCTTTGCAGATCAGCTTCCATCAGGACTAGCCCATTACATCATAGTGTAGCTTTGTGAGTCTGCACTATTTTTGGCTGGGTGCCTTTTAAGACCATTACCCTTTAGGGCTTCTTGCGTTGGCAACTTAAAATGTAGAGGCACAAAATGGCTACCAACATGGATAACTCTTTATTCACTTTGTACACAGAGTTTCCCATTTTATTAGATTTGTAAAAAAGTTAACAAAATTTGTCTTTCTGTTCAAATTTAACAAGCACATAATTTTATAAATTCTACAAGCATTCTAAAAAGAATGGAGATGATTCCTACTGATGTTATATGATGTTGATGTTTGACGAATGCCGTACAATAATGTAGGAAAATCACCGTTCAATAATTATCATTGTAATATTCATAACTTTCTCATTTCTTGTCGATTTTACTTATATTTAGGGCCCCTTGGTAGGTAAATTTTATTATTGAAAGGGCTACCCTGTATAAAGAAGACCTGTAAATTAAAAGAGAGTAAAGGGATGCACTGAACGTCCATTTTCGCGCCATTTTCTCAGCAAGCTGAAAAAGAAAAGGGATGTAACAAGTATCCATTTTTGCCCCTGACATGTTGTAAAAGTAATGTTTTCTTATAGCGCCATTTCTCCGTGTGGTATAGAAGTAAAGAAGTGCCATGAATGTGCATTTTGCTCAATTACCCGGGGGGTGGGGCAACTCTGCCTGAAATATTTTTAAACCCATTTTTTGTTCCCTCACCCNCCCCCCCCCCCCCGAAAATTATACCATGCTTCCTCGTCGAATCCCTCGAACTTTATGCATTAGCGCCATCTCGTGTTCATGATAGGCACAACGAAGCGTCTGGTCTCCATAACGACTAAACCCGGAAGTGCCGTAGGTAATACACGTGTGCATTGGGTTTGTGTTGTGAGAATGTAAACAACGAGAAACTGCTTGCTTTGGGTCCCGAGTTGAGTCGGCTCTGTTCCGTGAGGTCTACAAAATAGTTTAGAATAGGCGTTGAAATCGTCGAATTTGAAATATACTGTTAAAATAGAATCAACAAGACTCAGAAGGTCGCTTTTTGCTCGAGAAAAGGGCACATTTCGAGGTATTTTTGATAGATTTTAGTGGCAAATACTTAGTGAATCCACGTCATGACGGCTCAGAACGAAGTAGCGTTTCGCTCGGATGTTCGCGCCTCGGGTCTCGGGGAGGAATGGACACACACGACCGATGCGAAGAAGTTCCAGCAGTATGGCTGGCGAACCACGACCAAAGAGGATTGCTACACTCCTAACACACTGGTGGGGAACTGGAATGAAGAGAGGTTTGATATCAAGAGGATAAGAGAACCAAAGAGATTGCCATCACAGGTAAAAAAAATAAAATGAAAAAAAAATCCTCCTCCTTCCTCCATAAGCTCCTCCTTCCTCTAGTTCTAGTTCTGCCTCCTACATCTTCTACACCCTCTTATTCATTTGTTGTTTATTTATTTCAATTATTTAACAATATTTTTTCAGGATGCATAGTAAAAAGGTGTTGGTATCACGAGGGGGTCCTACATAATAAAAAGTATTGTACATGACAAAACTTAGCAATTATCAATAACAACCTGTTGAATTGTTGTTGTTATTCTTCTTCTTCTTTCTTTTTGTTATGTTCCCTTTTTTCTTTTTGATGAAGTGCCATGAAATTACTTTGTTGATTATTCTAAAGAAATGTAATGGAATAATCCATTTACAAGCAAAATTTATGTTTGAATAAATCAAGTAAATCCTTTATGAAGAGAAAAAAAAGTGAAGATTTAAAACAAATTATAATTTTCATAAATTTTAGATAAATTGGGATATAATTTACGGAAAATATCATTTTGTAAAGTAAAGCTACAATATAGTTTTTCATAAAGGCTGTGTATACCGCCACACGCGTGTGGCTGTATCCAAACCCTTGTCTATCGGATACAGCCACACGTTTTTAGAAATTAAAATGCTTATATCTCGTGAATGAAGTGATGTGAAATCACGATAAGTCTTTGGAAATTTCTATTGAAATAATATTTATGCATAAACCCTGTCAAAACCCCCAAATAAATCCCCAAAACGAAAATAAAATATGAGGTTTTTAGTTTTTCAAACGATGTCTGAAATGAAAGACTATTTAGCCCTATTCACTTTGTACATGCACGCTTGTGGCGGTATACACTGCCTTTCATAAAATAAAATCAAGGTATTCGGATTTTTAAGAATATCAATTGGAAGGATTTTATATATATTATTAGACACAGCCTAACTTGAATGTTAACTACATTGTTGAATTTTCAACAGATTATTTTCAAATTTTAATTAATCAGACCAAACCCCAAATGAAATAACTTTATATTGTTTTTTTTCTTTTGCAGTATGATCACTACTTTGACACAACACAGAAAGCCTCCTATGTCAGCGATCCAAAGCCTGTCCCGAAACATATTCTTCACTTAGCAGGTAAGAGGGTTATGTAAGGAAGATCTTGACTATTTCATTTTGAGAGAGAAGATGTTTGGCTTTTGTCACCCTAGAAACATAAATCTTGAATTGTACCGTATGAGCACCAGTTTCCGGCCATGGGGGTGTTTCCGGCCACCAAACCTCATGCAGTTTGTCTATGGCGCGCACACTTAGGTTAAATGCGCGCCCAAATAAGCGCACGTACGCTTCAACACAATCCCTATGGAGGCTCAAATCACCAGGCAGGCGGCCGCCTACACCCGCCCCATGTCGCTTGGCGATCGCCGATTGCTGCGCAAATATACGGGCGCCATTCATTAAGTTATGCACATTAATTAAAAGCCCAGAATTTTGGCTAAATTATGATCTGACAATAAACTTGAAATGCTGGATCTTGTGACTTGTGGAAGAGCAAAACTGATCTTTTGCGCCCGGAAACTGGTGCTCATACGATATATATTTTTACTTTGTTGTAAAGATAGTTCAATGTAGATCTACATTCAGGATTTTACCCAAAATTCTTTCTGATTCAGTCGTTTCTATAATTTAGTGGACCAATACTAAAGAATACTATTAATATATATTCAAATTATTCCACAATTCACCAAATAGTTTTTCAAATTTCCTAAATGGAACTTGTGTAGTGATAATTTCAGTGAAAACACTTGTATCAATATTTTTAGTAATATTAGTCAGTAAAAAGTGAAAATTAGGGACATTGATAAAGAAATCCTGTTGTATGAATTCTAACAGAATGTTATTGACTCTCTTTAATATCTTCTTTTTCAAAATGTTAATAGACACATGAATATTCTTTCAAGTGATATCGCGCAATGGGGGTTTTCTGAAGATTCCCAAATTATTTTGCCCATTCTCAAATCCACATCTACAGTATGAGTCAAAATATTTTGCTTACCCATTATCTCTATAATGCCAAGAGCAATGAGATCATAGTGGGATTACAATTACAATGTTTTACAAGTTCCGGTTTCGAAGAGATCTTGGGGTGAACAAGCATTTTGCTCACTCAGGACCAACTTTGTAGAATACTCTTCCACAGAGTTTGAAAACCTTAACAGCACTATCTTCCTTTAAGGGCAACCTTACGACATATCTGTTTCAGTATGCCTTTTGACTTTCATTGCCTTGTATTGTATTTTGTATTTGTATTTCATCACTTCAATTTGCTCTGAGCGCCTTGAGCTTCTAATTAGGATGGAAAGAGCGCTATAAGAGATCCATGTATTTCTATTATTATTATTATTATTATTATCATAATACACATTGTATAGTCATTACATGAACTTCCTTTGTTCCCCTTCATTCAGCCCGTGAGCCGAGAGCGTACTCCGCCTCCCAACCTGAACTAGACCCCGAGACGGTGAAAGAGCGTTATAATTCATTTGAGACGACATCTCGGGCATCATACGTCAATCCGAAGATAAGAGAGAGCCCAGTTCGTCAAAGTGGACCGAGCCAATGAGAGATGGTCTTGCACTCAAACTGAACTTTTCTTTTACAATCCGAGCCACAATATTAGAATTTTGATGCCGTCCAGCGTATATTTGTGATCCGTGCCTTTAGAATGTGACAAAGTATGTGAATTTTTATGTTTTCCATATTCAGCATTATGGTGTCTTATTTCTGTTGAACTGAGCCAGCTTGAGGGCCTTTTCTGAGGAATCTTTCAAGCAACTATTTTATGGAGCTATTTCATCAACCCCACTAGCTAACTGAAGAAGTCTTTTTTAACACATCAACTAGGGTATAATTTTACTTTTCACATTTGATTAGCAGTTTTAGACATTGAGGAAACTTTTCCAATTCTCTACTACACAGTTCTATGTGAAAAAGTTGCTGCACAAAATATATTTCATATAGCAATCCTGCTTAAATGCATAGCAAATTGCGATGCGATACCAGGAAAATTATTCCCTGTTAACCACCAGGGAACAGGACTTCAGTGTAGAAATTCATGAGTTGTCAAAATACTAATTAATAATTCAGTTTTGTTGCAACACTAGTGAGATGTCAAATTCCAAATTTTAGTGGCATAATGCGTTTTTAAAAAACAATGCTCAATTTCTGGTTGTGCTCTTTATTTATTACATTTTTTACTTGACTATACATGCAAGAGTTGTCATTGGAACAAAAATACGTTCACGCCATGTATTAATCGACAGAAAACTTTTGTTCATGAGAGATTTGTAAAATTTAGATTCACTTGTGTTTTAAAGTATTTTATGTTTTACTTGTGTTGAGAACAAAAATTAAATTTTCAGTATTTGCTTGGTTTTGTGAACAATTTTTTTATGATCAGAACTTGAAAACTTTTAAGTGATATCATAATTCGTCATCATAAGTATGTCATATTATTAAGATCCTTGTGTCCAACTTTCAATGTTGAACAAATTTTTGTGGCTGTGTTTCTGTTTTAGAACAACATTCTTGAATCAAATGTCTTATTTGGAAATAAGATTTTACAGCACATCACTTTCTATGAATTCTATTTTAGATATGGATAAGAAAATAATCATCATGAGAAATTTGATCAATTGTAATGAACAAATCATGATATAAATGAATAAATGTATTGGCATTAATGAAGACTTTAATATTTTATTCAATGTTATCAATATTGATGGTAAACTGAATATTTCTTTATGGAATAATTGCAATAATGTTCTATGTAACTTAGTTTGAATGTTTGAAATATTGTATCCATTTAATTTGCTGTTGAAGAATTTGACACAATAATGTATTTTATAATTTGTATTATTTCCTTTACTTTTTTAATAATCAATGAAAAATCTAGACACTGTTCAGTGCTTATATTTAACAGTTTGAGGGGATTTTATGTACTTTTTTGCCTGACTACATCTTTTTTTCCTTTTTTTACAAAATTATGGGTTCCTTCTGAACTTTTGTAAGTGCATAATGGAACAATTTTTAACTCATATGATGAGGAACAAAATATTCTAATATCTTTTTGTCTGATCTGAAATTATATTAATTCTATATTATACATAAATCATAAACTTTAAGGATATATTTGTGAACAAAATGCAGTTTTCATGTGTTTATCATTGTCTAGATACTAAATATGAAAGAACAATTTATTTGTATGCCTTTTCTTTCTCCATCATTTATTTTTTTTCTATTTTTTTTGCTGCAAAATTAGATTTGTCTGGAGTCTGTATAATGTATCTTTCTACAGTCAAACATGTCTATAGTGGCCACTGTCTATAGTGACCACCTGTCTATAGTGGCCACTGTCTATAGTGACCACCTGTCTATAGTGGCCACTGTCTATAGTGACCACCTGTCTATAGTGGCCACTTAAATTGATTCCCTCCAGGTGGAAATGCATGCGCTAGAACCTGTCTATAGAGGCCACCTGTCTACAGTGGCCACTTTTTCTGTAGACAGGTTTGACTGTAATTGATTGTTGATGCAAGAGGTGGTATCAATGAAACCTGGTATAATACCCTAGAGGACCAGAGAAATTATCTATTCAATCCAAAATATTTTTATATATCAAAAGGTTCCTCCCGATCGTGCTTGCCTCAATCTATATTTCATGATCATATTTTTAATTGCTGTTATCACCATGGAATCATGACTGTAAATTGTTTTAGTAACAAGTGAATTTTACACTGAGCAGAAGGGACAATGGACTTGGACAAAGTAAACAGCTTTCCATCAAGCATTTACATTTGCTAGATGCCTAGTTTGCAAGCACATACCCTAGACTTTCGGTGTGTGCATGCGCAGATCATGATACAGGGTGTGCATATTGTGTGACTACATCACACACATACAGCATTGCTCTACCCTCAGTCAAGGGGAGCATGAAGACACGCAATGCATACCCTGTACACTGTGTGTGCGCACAACGAAACCCAAGGGTGTGTTCTGGCAGACTACTAGATGCCCACAAAAGAATTTCCTTCCCTCTAATCTAGCAGAGAAATGTTAAACTTACATGTAGGCATGTAACATGAAAGAGGTATGATAAATGGTAAATTAATCATAATTCTATGGCACACGTTTTGCCATAGAGGGTGTTGTTCAAAAGTTGGAATTGATTGCAAGTTGCAGTTAATCGGAACGTGCCAATCAAAATCATTGTTTCATGCGCGTCTTGTTAAATGCGCATATCGTGTGTGAATGAAAATGTGCTCTACAATTTGCAAAGGTGCAGTTGATTTGCAGTTGATTTTGAGCAACACCCCATTAGACTTATGATGACAATTTATTGTAACGTTTATGACATCTTTTATGTTACAGGCCCCCGGTGTCGCAACGTTTTGGTGAAAGAACAGGGAAAGCTATTTTCTTATGTGTCCATGAAGCTATGGTGAAGGCTTGAATGAAGTTATTTGATGTGTCCCAGTCCTTTGTACGTTCTGCTCACTGTTTAACCTCTTTGGGGTAAATTTATTGATCAATAAATTAAGTAGTAAAAATCCTCTCATAGCTTTCTACTATCATTATAAGCAGTACATTTGGTGTTGTGGCTGAAGAACAACAAGTCCATAATTATATTGATTTATATATTTGTACTTTCATCGTTTATTAAATGTAAATTGAAAGTCATGTTAATGTTGATTGTTTTTATATATCTTTCTCTTTATTGTTCCCAATTATTGATGATCCTTTTCTTCTATTCTTCATTTTATCTGCTTTTACCCTTCTTTCTCTCTCTCTTTTCCCTTCTACCTCCTTACTTATTTACCCCCCCCCCTTCTCTCAACTATTTATCTATTTTTCTTTCTCTATCTTCCCCTTCCCCCCTCCCTCCTTTCTCTTTTTATCTATCTTTCTCTCTCTCTCTCTCTTCCCTTCTACCTCCTCACTTATTCCCCTCCTCTCTCTCAACTATTTATCTATCTTTCTTTCTCTATCTTCCCCTTCCCCCTCCCTCCTTTCTTGTTTTATCTATCTTTCTACCTCTCTCTCGCTTTCTTTCTCTATCTTCTCCTTCCCCTCCCACCCACCGCTCATCTTTTTATCTCTCTCTCTATATATATATAATCTGTATGTGTGTCTGTCTGTCTCTCTCTTTCTAATTCCCTCTCTCACACTATTTCTCTCTTTCTTTCTCTATCTTCCCTTTCCCCATCCCACCCCCTCCTTTCTCTCTTCATTCCCCTTTCTTCTCCTCCTCCCACTCTCTAGCTCACTCATTTCCTTGCTCTGTATAATAATACACAACATTTATATAGCACTTAATACGAAGTGTTTCTAAGCGCTCTGTGCATTATTACCCGGCTAATAGCATGGCTACCATTCGGCGCTCACTGCATTCAAGGAATTTCTTCCTACCAGTACCCATTCACCTCACCTGGGTTTAGTGCAGCATAATGTGGATAAATTCTTGCTGAAGGAAATTGACGCCATGGGTAGGATTCGAAACCTATGACCCTCGCGTTGAAAGGCGAGAGTCAGAACCACTACACCACGACGCCTCCTGTATGTTGACATCAATCCCACGGATGCAAACCATTCCAGAATATGCACGAGGTGTATTTCATATGAATTCAAGGATTTCATCACAAGTGACTGGCTGAGAGCATGGTTATTTTCGTCATGTTTCCTCTCAATTTTGTTCAACTGTGGCATTATTAACATTTTAATTTTGACCTGAGCATGCATTTTCTGGAACGGTTGTCATTTCGCTTAGAAACATTGCACGAAGTGCCATATAAATATGACATATTATCATTATTATCCTTTTTATTATCATTTCTACACAGAAAACGATCAATATCACTTCTGAAACATCGACTAAATAACAAAATTGAGGTTTACACAATACATTTTATTCTGTGTACTTACGGGCTATAACTACATACAAACTATCCACAAAGCTATATTCCTATCCATTTATCACAAAAAGATATAAATTCATGCACACCTATCATGTCAAGTATTACAACGTTGATGTACACATCATTAATCATATCAGTTCAATGACGTATTGAATTATTTCGATATTGCTGTGACTACGCAAAGCGCATAATAAACCCTGTGTAGTCCAATAGTTTGTCATTTTCCAGACTTCACTTATCTCAAAATCATATTATCTTGGAAGACAATTGATATGGTTCTCCTGGAGAGAATATGAATTAATTCAATCTGAATTTAAAACAGAAAAAAATAGGCTTTACACATCAAGGAAATAAAAAAAGTTGTGAATCAAACTGATATTGTCATTTAACATTTCACATTTGCTTTAAGCTTTGATACTAACAATGTGGAAGCAGCGTGGTATAGGGGTTCTAACTCTCGCCTTTCAACTAGAAGGTCGGCGGATAGAATCCCACTGATGGCATTAATTTTTTTTAGCAAAAGATTAATCCACACTTTGATGCACTTAACCCAGGTAAAAGTGGGTACCTGGCAGGAATTTATTCCTCGAAATGCTTGAGCTCTTGAGTGGCTTGTTTGGCAGATATGGCCAAGGTAAAAATATGGTACCTAGAATCAAATGGAGCAGTATACATGCATAGATGAGTGCGCTATATAAATGGACCCATTTTTATGATATTATATCCTATCATTTGAAGAGAGGCAAATTATTAATCTTATAACTTTGATACAATTGACTTGGCATTTTTAGATAATCTACAGAATGATAATGCATTATTATGACTAATTTCCTTCTTCTAAATGGTCACTTTTAATAATTCACTGACTAGTAATATAACCTAATAATATACATGTATATATATATTATTCTAATTACCAATAATGGTATAACTTGTTTCTACTTATACACTGAATACATATTATGCTTGTAGCTAAAGATAAAACCTGTAATCTAAGTTTTCACAATTTTCACAATTTAATAATCACACATTAAAACTTACGAATGAAATTCATTTCATACAATCTGAAATGATTACAAAATGTAATTATAATATTAGCACCAAACATATTTAAGAGCACAAAAACACTTCAAATATTTGAGTTTTCATGACAACTTTCTGTCTCAGACGCATATATACTTTACAAGATACAATGATTATTGGTCCTGGTTGTTTCTAGAACCATTCCTCAAGGAACACCTACCCCAAAGGAAAACTCCTTTCATGACTAATTCCATGGAGGATAACTACTCAAAGGACTACTCTCCCTGGAGACAAAATTCACATAACGTAAGGTTGAGTAATCAAGGGAACTGTCCCAAGGGGGCGCTGTCCTCGGAAGGAGTTGTCTTCTGAGGAAATTGTTCTCCAGCAAAGTTGCCGTATGTGAATCCCCCCAATAGCGTTGTACTGACAAGATACTGGTCATTCTATAAACATTGATATTATCCTGAAAATCATCATCTGATTGCACATATAATTTTTATAAGAAAGATTTTAAAAGACTTAATCATTGCAAATTTCATGCCATTCACAGACTTTGCACTTGTTTTTTTTCTTCACAGTTTGAAAGATAAGTTCGAAAGCAAAACACATGTTAAGGAAAAATTAAATTAAAAAAGACACGTCTTTCAAAACTTTACATTACATCAATCAAAATGGCTGCAGAGGATTACCTACATTATTTGTATAAACTTGGAACATTTACCCATTGAACACTAAAATGAGCTAATACAAATTTCAATTTATTCCAATTGGTTGAATAATAAGGAGGTGTTGCCAGAAAGTTCCAATTGGTAACAAATCAAGAGCAAATTGGTTGCCGATTGAAATGCACAATTTGATTCCAGCAGTCTACGCTCGTAACAAGATGCTCACAGAACAATTATTTTGATTGAGGAGGGCAATCAAATGAAACTTGTAATCAATTGCAACTCTCTTGCAACAACCCCTAAATAAAGGCCAATACCACGATGTTTAGCTTCACCCCAAAGCAAACCAACTGCATCTGAACTATTAAACAATGGTCTAAATGACAATGACTTAGACCTAAGTGAAGTTAAAATAAATTTACAACTTCATATCAGAATACAGGCCATTGTCATTAGCTGTGATGTGAGAGGGGATTCACTTTATATCATATTAGATTTCCAAAATGTTAGTTTCCATAATAAAATGATGGGTAAATGTGGTTACAACATAGAATTGTTGCACCAGGCCATATGTTAAATATTAGATGAAGTTTGACTATATACATATATAATGTGACACAAGCAATATTCTCTGCTGCACTATACATTGATTAAAATGATGGGGGATGCGTTAAAGAACTTTCTTGATACAATAGGCGAGTGCTAGTAGGCAGGCTGAAGATGTCATAATGGTAGTGACTGTCTGAACGTTGATGATAGAGGGCAGGCAACATGATGAATCTGTTTGATATAAATTAGGAAGAAGTAAGTGAATCGTATTGGCAGAAGCAGCGCAGAGAAGGGAGAGGGGAGCAGTGAAAGGATAAGAAAGGGAGGTTGGGTCGGAAATAGATAGGAAAGAGAGAAAGAAGGAGAGAGAAAGAGAGAGAGAGAAGAAAAGGGGGAAAGAGAAGAAACGACGGAGAGAGAAGAAAAGGAGGAGAGAGAAAGAGAGACAGACAGACAGAGACAGAGAGAAAGCAGGGGATAGAGAAAGAAATATGCAAGAGAAACAGCATTGTTTACAGTGAATAGAGTAGTATAGAGGATGATTAACTTGAAGAGAGATAATGGGGGATCGAAGGGAGAGCGATAAAGAAAGAGAGATAATGAAGAGAGTTATACGAATATTGACATGCGTAACTAAAAAGAAAGAGAGAGATCATTGAGAGAAACATAAATGGCAAATAGTGTTACTTGAATAAATAAATTTGACACTTTTACAAGATTTCTAAAAGTCTCCTGTGATTGTAAGCACATGATGCTCCCATGCAAAAAAGTCGATGAGCAAAGAATGAAAAAAAAATGAAAAAAAAAAGAATGCAAGAAATAATGAAAAGAAATGCATTTTTTTACACAATGCTGAAGAGGAAAATTCAAACTGAGATTACATAGGAATGGGTTAGATACTCTTCATGATTTGAATCTATGTTTTCGAAGTTGTTAGTATGAGCTGTTATTGAATTACATGGCAATTAATCTGGCAAGAAATCAAGATCAAACTCCAAGTCAAATCACAAAGGGTGAATTAATATATTCATCTCCAAGAATCAGGGCAAAAAAAGATATTTCATGTACATGTAGCAATTTACCCAACTTCCACAAAATGAAACTTACTAATTGGTAGCACAACATGTATGAAGTTGAGAGAACTATGTGGTCAACCAATCAACAAGCCCATCAAAGTATATACATATCAGCAACGCTCCTTTTTCCCTTCGGCTACCAATAATACTTTCCACAATTGTTTTAAAGCGATTTGCATGTAAGCTTTTGAGGATAAGGCATTAAAATAGTAGGAAAGTGTACATCCTATGCAAATAAAATTAGAACTCGTAAGCCAACAAACTTTCTATCCATAACATAACAGAACATAAATACTGGCTTAAATCCGGGCATGGGAAAATTTTACCGCCAATGTGCTTGATTTAGCACTTACACATAGAGGTGACCTGATGAACACGCCTACGCTACAAATATTCAATCGCACTGAAGACTAAGGCGGTCTAAAGCCTGTCACACACGCTACGACTCGTCCACCTTACAACCGGCTTGTGACTAAGCTAGTTCAATTGTGACGTCAAGACTCATTCAAGATTGCCAGTCATCCACAGTTGGATATAAATCAGAAGGCCAGTCGCGGGGATTTGATATGTTGAATCCTTACAACTGAGTTGTAAAATCACAACCAATCAGACAAGCATGTTGATCGTGACGTCACAATGATAATGATAAATTTCACTTGTGTCAAGCGTCACGTAAATTTCAGTGTCAAATTGTAAATTTCATATTTCACATTTCAAATTTCACGGGTGTTTTACTCCTGCCAAGCTAAAAAATACCAGCAAAAATAACAACAGAAACACAGAAGTGGTGTCCGATAGCAAGGTGTGCGGTGGCAATGCATATGATTGGCTTATGATACAGTGACATCATCTAGTCACAAGCCAGGTGGTTAAGTCGTGTGTGGTCGGCTTTACAAAACAAAATGAACAAAAATATAAACATGAAATGAATAAAGGCATATCAACACTGCATAAATCTTACATGCATGAGATGAGGTAAAATGTTAGTAGATTGTCCAAGGATAGGGTGTTAGTATCAGGCTTCACCTTTGGGCACAGGGGTGTAGAAATGCCCCTCCCAGTTCATCGACTTCTGGACGGCGAGCTTCCACTTGGAGAAATGTGCTTGTCGAACTGGCATGGGAGAATAGGAGAAATGGAGAAAAGGATTCAAGATATTTCCAAAGTTTTGATCATTCCTACGTGCATTTGATGATTCAATCATTATCTTACTTGCAAGCCTCCATAAAACATCTCAAATGCCATATTTTCCAAATCTTTTTTTTTTTTTTTACCATGGATTGCATTTTTACGTTCATCAAATATTTTCATTTCATTCATCTGAATTAATACATTAAAATGTTTTTTCCTGGGTTAATGGATGATAACAAAAGACTTTATTTGTATAAATACTCAATTTACATGATGTTACATTTCATTGATATTCTTAAATGTTGGCAGCACTGAATGACTGTCTCAAACATGTAAAAATCAAGGTACACTAACCATCTTCCTTGATAGCTGGAGTAAAGGTATCCATCTTTCCTGCCGACGCATCTTCCACCTTCCACACTCCCACAGCATGACCTGCTGCCATGGCAACACCTAGGGCAGTCGTCTCGGGCATTGAGGGTCGTACTGGAGGAAAAATAGAAATTTATTTTAGGTGCAATCAAATCGTCATGATTATGCTGATAGAGATGCTGGCAAAAGCTGAGAGATAATAATGACAGTGATGCTGATGTTAACCATCACCGTAGTCATACCGATCTATCCTTACCAGCAGGAATATTGAGTGTATCGGCATGTAGTGGCATGACACAAAGATTTTGGGTCATTCCACCATCTACTTTTAGCTTCTCCCGGAGATTACAAGAATCTTCATTATCACTATGCTTATTATTGTCATTTTCATCATCACTATCATCATCATCATCATCATCATCATCATCATGACCATCATCATAATCATCATCATCGTCATTGTCATCATCATCATCATCTTCATCATCATCATCATCAGCACCATCATCATCATCATCATCATCATCATTATCATCATCATCATCATCATCATCATCACCATCATTGTCATCATCATCATCATCATCATCATCATCATCATCATCATCATCATCATTATCATCAT
>BQKZ01001275.1:36128-46630 GCA_036244855.1 Temnopleurus reevesii
GAAATGAGAGCCAAGGTTAAGTTTTCAGGTTAAGATTTCGGAAATTTGACCTCAGATGACCTTTGACCTCGATAATGACCTGAAAATTGCTCCACACTATTTGGGCCACCCAATGGACCTATTGTGCAAGTTTGATGAAAATCGGGCAAGGGGTTTTTGATTTAGAGCAATTCTAAATTGTTGACGCCGCCGCCGTCACCGTCGGAAAAAGCGGCGCCTATGTCTCGATTTCTGCTACGCAGGCGAGACAAAAAACAGAACAATAACCATAAGCTTTTTCTGATGAAAAAATATTTGGTTAAGCTGTTGAGCCATTCAAATTGTAATTTCTATCCCCCTGCATAGGTTGGCAACGCTGTCATAATAATGGTTCAATACCTTGACTGGATAGTAGTAGGACCTGTATGAGAGATGGTCTCTGCCGCATAGTGGGGCGTACTCTGACCTCATATGCATCTCAAGGTGTTGGAAGAAATCATGATCCTATAACACACAAATAGAAAATAGAATAGAGGCAATTGACAATCATGATCTTATACAATAGAATAGAATTGATGAAGAGTAGTAATTGTGGTTACTAGCATAGGATATCGCAATGTGACAATATTCACATGATCTTAATATTACAGAATTAATTTGCAGTAATAGAAAATTAATAAATATTTTACTTGCTATATAAAAATTCTGCAGATTTCTTTTTTCCAATCATGCATTTTACAAATGCTACTGCATAGCTCAGTATATTTGTATGAGTTTGTCAACACTCAAATTTCAGTGGATTGACAGATAATATAGCATCATTGCCATGCAGTATTCTCTTTAACTATAATGGGGACCTGCTTCATAAAGCTGTTTGTAGGGGTACGCACGGCTCTGCTAACGAGTAAAGACCCTTTCTCAGGTGCGATTTAGCTACAGGAGTGGTCAATGAGTGTAGAAAGGATCATCAGTCATTTGTAGAGTTGTGCATAGATGTATGGACAGTTTGATGAAACACAATGCTAAAATAAGTTTCATAAAGCTGTTTGAAGATGTAAAGAAAACTGAAGACTGATTCTCTGGTGCTAACTCAACAACATAGGGGTTGTTAATGGAATGTAGGAAAGGGTCAACGTAAATGAATAGAGTCATGCATAGCCTTATGAAACATAATACAGGTGTCATTGACATGGAAAGTACTCGCTTAAAATACATTTGATGTTCATAGAATAAACGTAGATGGAAACATACCTCATGCGATGTGAACGGCACAAGAACACCGATAGCCCCAGAGAGGGTGGTATAGACAACAGACTCTGAGCCTCCAGGGATGAGGGTAGCCTTCTGAAGAGACAGGACCGTCTCACCGATGAAGAAGCTTGAGATGACATCAGTCTTCTGTGATGCACCGTTGAGCAGACCACGGTCCCAAAGTGCTTTCACTCCCGTGGGATCCTCATCTACGTTATCGTTGATGCTCGTTGGTAACCTCAGCTGGTGGAAACATCAAAGTATTCAATATTTAGAACCAAATATAACCAATATTCTGAACTTCTTGATTGTTGTTTTCATCATTTTATGCTATGTCTTATAGTATTACTTGCCTCATTAAAAATGTGCATTTCAACTGAATTGAATTGAATATGAGCGCTGCATAACTCAGAAATTAAAACAGAGAAAAATGGTCAACACTTCATATTCTGTAACATGTAGTGATCATCATTGCTATGCAGTGCAAAATATCCCTTGCGTCACAATCAACACTGTCATGGTCATGGTCATTGTCATCATTATCATCACCATCAACATCATCATCATCGTTGTCGTCGTCATCATCATCAATCTCATCATCCTCATCATCCTCATCATCATCATTATCCTCATCATCCTCATCATCCTCATCCTCATCCTCATCCTCATCATCATCATCATCATCATCATCACCATCACTGTCATCTTCCTCCTCATCAATCACCATCCAGATAAGATATAATGCAGTATCTCACCACTGTGACATTGCCAAACTTGTCAGCACACATAACGGTGTCATGATCCAGCAGACATGTCGCCGTGATCCAGCGAGGATTGCTATCGTCAGCAAAGATCACCATCTGATTCTCCTGTCGTTTGTACTTGAGAAAGTGAAGGCTCTCCTGAACGTCGCTAACGATGATGCGGTTACCCGTCGTTAGGATATTGGTAATGAAGTTTGGAATGTGCTGAAAAAACCCAGACATACAATAAGTAAGGATTATATAACATAATATATGGTACACAGCATTTACAATTCAATACTAACCCAAACAGACATACAATAAGTAAGGGTTGTATAACATAATATATGGTACAAAGCATTTACAATTCAATACTAACCCAAACAGACATACAATAAGTAAGGGTTGTATAACATAATATATGGTACACAGCATTTACAATTCAATACTAACCCAAACAGACATACAATAAGTAAGGGTTGTATAACATAATATATGGTACACGGCATTTACAATTCAATACTAACCCAAACAGACATACAATAAGTAAGGGTTGTATAACATAATATATGGTACACAGCATTTACAATTCAATACTAACCCAAACAGACATACAATAAGTAAGGGTTGTATAACATAATATATGGTACACGGCATTTACAATTCAATACTAACCCAAACAGACATACAATAAGTAAGGGTTGTATAACATAATATATGGTACACAGCATTTACAATTCAATACTAACCCAAACAGACATACAATAAGTAAGGGTTGTATAACATAATATATGGTACACGGCATTCGCAATTCAATACTGTATAAGCCAATATTCTCACATACTGATATTTGTATGTTTTCTTGCGTTTTTTTAAAAGAGTTTGTATGGATATGAATGAGCATCATACTGAGTGCACATTTTCGCGATGCAAGGACAGGGAAATTCAGCTTACACAGTATGCAAGCATCACATTGAATGAGTTGGGACCAAGTTTTTGGATGATTCCCAGGTCGAACTGAAGCAGAGTTTTATGAGTATTTCTATATTTCAATTTCAGTTCAAAACATTTTGAAAATACATGTATTAGAATGGACAAAACACATTGAAAAAAAAGGCTAACCGAAGGTGTAGGCATAAATTTAATCATTAATTAAATGACCAAGGTGTTTTTGTGGAGTCAGTTGTCAGCAGTGAGGATGGGAAAACAGGAAAGGAATAGATATGGTCTCAGTATCCAATATGTCAATCAAGTGATATTCAGACATATGCTTGTTGTAAACATCATTGACCAAACTTGTAATTTTTTTACATTTCCTATAAGTCAAGAAGGGTAAAAATAGAAAAAAGAAATGCCCCCCAACCCACCAGAAAAAAATGGGAGACATAAACGGCAGGAATCACTTTCACAAACACTCCAATTCCATTGTAATATATATACAAAATGTTAATAAACTATCAAAATGAAACTTACTTTGTTTTCGCATTTTCTCAGGAGTTTCTTCTTGCCGAGGTCGTAGATTCTGAGAAGTCTTCCAATCCCTATGAGAACTCTACCTTGGAATTGACAGATTGCTGACGGAACATCATCCACAAGAGTCTGCAATACAAAACAGTAAATACATGGGACTGCATGAAAATGGGGCCTGTTTATGGAGTAGATTTCGATTTTAAGTATATTTTCTGCACAGAAGTAGGTCTCGACAACCTTGAGGCTTGCCTGGTGAAGCGACAAAAACATGCAAGTTAATTTGGGAGATTCTAGTTCAAAATTACCAACAACATGTAACAAAATCAAACTTGGCAAAATCTTTGCAATAAACAATGTATGCAAACAGGGACTGCCAACAGGTCAAATGATTACCAAGATCCTTGGTTTGGAAGACAGATTTCACCAGGTATTCTAGCCTCTTGTCGGACACATTCAAGTTTGACCATGTAGCTTAGGGCACGAGTGACTATGGTCTCAGTATCCAATATGTCATTCAAATTATATTCAGACATATGCTTGTTGTAAACATCATTGACCACAGATATCATTTTATTTTCTATCTAAAATGTTGTACGAGACATAAATGATCATATAATGAATGCGACAGGCAGAATGTTGTAGGAATCATCTGTATGCTTATGGCTTCGACACAGTATCAACATTATCCAACAGGGTTGGGAGAGAGCTAGAGAGAGAGACAGAGACAGGAAGAGGAATCTTTATCATTATCATTATCATCGTTATAATTATATCATCACTTCTTATATGGCATTTTTCTCATACTGCCCAAAGCGCTGTAACAATATTATAACCCCGGCAAAAGGATACATAACAATATCAACAACACACAGTGCATTTCTTTAGCTCCATGGGGAGCCTCTACAATGTTAGCCTATGTTACAGTGGCAACAACAATCTTCATATCAGTACCAGGTTTCAACATAAACACCTGGGTTGAGCGAAACTCAGTGTGGATAAATTTCTGGGAGAAGGAAATTGGCACCATGGGCAAGATTTGAACCACCGACCCTTTAGTTGAGAGGCAACAGTCATTACCACTACAACAAGGCGCTTCCTCTGATTCAAATTACCTTGTGCAAGAACTCCAATTTCTTGCCCTCATCAGTGAGTAGGTATGTGTGTATGGCACCACCAGAGCACGTTCTTGGGCTCAGCGTTACATCCTTGGCTGTCCCAACCAAGATGTGAGTCTCGTCTTCACGGTTACCAAACTTCACCACAGCAAGACTGCAAGATAAGAAGGGTACAGGATACTGGAGTTACATGAATCATGGACATTCATGTGTTCATTTTGCAATGCTTTTTTTCCACAGAATTGTATACTGTTGTAATTCCATTGCTCAAAAGATCATTTCAATGCCTCACATTTCTCAAGATTTGTGCATATTGCATATTCATGTATTGTAATGACCTCTGATTAAAAGGCAAAGTTTACTTGAAATACCACTGCCTCCAGGCCTAATGAAATGGTCTAAGAGTGAGAGGGGGTTCATATTTGTGATGCATCATCCTTGGCTGAATGAGTTTAACTACAACTAGTCCGGCCCTGGTCAACTGCAATCTCTTAGTGATCCAGACCAGAGGCCTGTAACATAAAAGATGCAATTAAACTTACAATAAATATTCATTGTAACTCTATGGCAAAATGTGTACCAAAAAGATACGATTAATCTTGCAATTAATTGTATCTCTTTTATGTTACAGGCCCTAGCTAGTCTAATATCATGACCTATTTCTCCAACTTTCTTGGTCGAATACATATATTCCTGATCCAACCCTGGTGGTGCAATGTGTATATCTAATCCATATCAAGACTAAACTTGAGATCCCTCTATGCCTACCTAAATGCTGCCTCATTCTGTTCCAGCTCCACCACATCGAGGGTCTGTCCCTGGACGGGATTCAGTAATCTGACGGTGGAGGCCCACATCCCTGATCCAGCCTTAGGGGAGCTAAAGGTGGATTCAGGAAGCTCCTCCTGGAGAAAGGCCTCCGCCATCTCCGCTGCTAGCTCCTTCTCTTCCTCTCCTGCTGCTTCTACCATTTCCTAAGGATGAGAATGATTAAAAACAAATTCTTGATGCATTTCAGTGTGTATGAATAGGGGATAACCATGAAAAAGCCACGATAGAGATCTGCAGTTGTGAAGCCAATTTAATGCAACTGATAAATGCTGGCATCTTGAATATTTGATACTCAATCTATGCAAATGGTTGTGTAAATTGTTCTAAAAAAAGGCTGTATTTATTTGCAAAAGACAAATAACGACATATTTTTTCCAAACTTATTCTGAGAAAAAGGATTGCTGCTTAGCACTTTCGAAGTAAAATGTATTCCGGGAGTGAATTAAACTTTTCTGGTTTGAGGTTGATAATTACACAGATTTTTAGTGGACAACCAGTCCAAAATCTCGATAAAGAACAACCTAATTTCACGTGGTGTAATCAAAAGTGAACTTCTTGCATAAATGCATTCAAATTGATTTGATTTTAAATTGGCTAGTTCAGATCTGAAGATAAAGAACTCATATATGTCATGAAATTCTATCATAAATCTTTATTGGCCTCAGGATCCAGTGATGTCATTCAATTCAAATTCAGACATATGCTTGATAATACATCATTGACCAATCATTAACAGCACCTTACAGCATCGCAGACACCCATACGATCTCACAACTTTTGCAGAGATGCCAACTGTTCTGGATTATGGAAGAGGTTCAAATTTACTCTCAGCAAGTCACTTATGATGAAAGCCTTAAATTTGGGACGTCTCATATCCCGGAACGGTTGGCATCTGGACATTTCCTCTTGGTTGGTAACAGAATTACATGACATTTTTAACTACATTTTCATGTATCATATGGGTCATTGACAGATTCTTTGAGAGTAGCCCGACTCTTAAAATGTAGTATAAAGTCATTGCTCGCATATGTGAAGGTGAAAACATTTCCATTAAATATGTGGATGGCTCCATGGTGTAATGAATGTCGGTAACATAGTTACATCTGAGAATTTGCCTCTTCTGGTCATAAACAGTTGATAAAATTTTTTAAAAATCATATCAAACACATTTCTTATTAGTGATTTTCTAACTATGGTATATATTTCCCAGATTCCAGTCAAATTATCCACAACATACTGTCAATGAGCAAAATTGGAGGCAATAAAAAAATATCTGTCGAATTGCCCATCTCTGTATCTGTGCTAACCTCAGCCATTTGTTGTTTCCTCTGTGCCTTGGTAGAATCTGTGTAAGTATTGTGATCCGTTTCTATGACAACGATGGTGTTTTTCTCTGTTTGAACAGTAAACTTTCTTGGTGTGTATTTCAGCTGCGTTGATACTTGGTTGAATACTGCTCCCAGCTTCTCGAGAGCTAAAATTCTGTACAGAAGAATTTTGGATAAATATCACAGAGGTTTCTTGCATCAATGATAATAATAACTGAGGAAGTAGATGCAGTTGGGTGAAAAAAAATGCCATGGCATCTGAAATCTCTCATATAGAGAACTTCTTTGAAAATTTTGAAGGGATTGAAAAAAAAATGTTAAACATCTGTTTGACAATAGAACAGGTCATTCCCATCTTTGACAGGCTCATATTTCATTATTCTTCCTGTGCAAATTTAAACTAGAATTGTGAATACAAAAGTCATCTAAACACGATGTAAAATATTTCTGTAAAATAAAATGGGTCATGGGACAATATATCTGTACCCCATGTATTGAACTATTTGGACACAACAATCACATGCCCCTACCGATTTGAATAGCATTACAAAGGAGCATTGAATTGACATTCAACTTAAATTAACATCCACGCACAAGCATTACTTGCAAATTCAGCATTGACAAAATCTATGTTCACGATTCACCCAGTACATCCAGCATAGCTCAGAACTCAGTGATAGTGTCATCACAATGTCATCAGTGGATTGACAGATAATATTGCATCATTGCTATGCTCAATTTCACATCAATGTAGCACCAATAAAATCTACAGGAGTAAACTGAAGTGAGGTTGATTTTAGTTCATAATCATTTTTAAAAACTTTCAAGTGTTTAAACATCAATATGTTATAGGCAATACAATAATGGGACAATTCTTGATACCTTAGGCATGTGATCAATGAAAAAGAAATACATTGACATACTTGAGTGTAAATAAACTTACTTACAAACACCCCATGTCCCCATTATGTGTTATATCAGAATGAAAACTCATCTGTCTCACATGGTAAGTGAGATGTAAATAAGAATTATGCCTGCAAATCCGATTTTCTGAGATCAGCACATATTGAGAAACTTACAAGACTGATGACCGAACCTAACTTGGTTCTAACTTGCTTATACATCTTAAAGTTTGCACATATACCTTACAAGTACGAAGTTAACTATTTATAACATACCTGAGAGTGTTTGTAGAGATGGCTACGATGCCTTCAGGACATTGCTCTGATGCAAACCCAGATGCAAACTCCAGGGTCTCGTATGACAAGGGTGTAAGATGGAACCGAGACTGGTACCAGTAACTTAGCCAGGATCTACTTGACATCGCAAGCACCTATACGGGGATAGATTAGGAATATGCACAAAAAGGAAGATAAATTTCTCATTATTCTCATCTTTATCATCATTAAACAACACGATATAAACTTTTTCGAAAAATAAAGTCGAACACTATTTCAATGGTTTTTTGTAATGCTATTCAAATCGTAACCCGCTTGTCATTGTTGTGTTCACACAGTTCTATTCACGGTGAACAGATCTGTTCTCCTTTGACTGACTTTATTTTTCGAAAATAGTTAATATCATTATATTGAATAACACCACCATCAGTATTACTATCACCCCCATTATCATCACAACACTACAATCATCATCATCATTATCTCTATCATCATCACTTTCCTCATCATTATTAGCAGCATCATCATCTGCTTCTTGGAATTTATTTGAATTGCGAGATCTAAATCAATTTCAATTACAAGGTTTTCCTTCATTCTTGTATTTTGATGTAATATAAACACTGCTTAGCTCAGAAATTAAAACAGAGAAAAATAGTCAACAAGTTAAATTCTGTGACATATAATGATCATCATTGCCATGCAGTGCAAATTATTCCTTGACATATTGAAAATTATTATCATTATCATCATTGTCATTATCACACATGAACGACTACTTACAGCTTCCGATCCTTGCATGTTAATTCTGAAAAGCTTGACCGGTCTTGAACCTAGGTACCGTGTTCTCGTATCTGAAAGGTCTCCAGTTACAGAGTCCAACACCATCCTCAGTAATACACCATTCTAGGAAAAAATCAGTAGAAACATAATAATGAACGGCTTTTATATAGCGCTTATCAATTCATGAGAATTCCCTAAGTACTCTACAATTGCAGCATTATTACCCTGGCTTTAGCCCAGCAGCCACCAGCGCAACGCACTTGGCGTTTAAAGGAATCAATAATCCTAATAGATACCCATTCACCTCACCTGGGTTGAGTGCAGCACAATGTGGATGAATTTCTTGCTGAAGGAAATTAACGCCATGGGTGGGACTCAAACCTACGACCCTCTGGTTGAAAGGCGAGAGCCATGACCACAACACTTCCCCAATAGTATGGAGGGTATTGTTCTTTGTGAATGAGTCTTCTGCTGTAAAACACATTCAAAATTTGTTTAACAAAGTGTAGAAATGTATTCATCAATATATGAACAGAATTTTGACTACTTATATCAATGAAGTTTAAATAAGTAAATTTCCAAATGTCCAGATTTCAATTTAAAAAACGACAACAAAAACAAAGACAATGACGTTCTTTCACGCAAAGCATCATAAAAAAAGAAAACTAGATGAATCCTCGACCGCAAACGGTCGAAATTCATGCCTCCGCCATCATGCAATCAGAAAGATATGTACGGCTTGTTCCATGCCATCAGAAATAAAGAAAAACATTTTATAAATTTTGGGCACTGTGACCTTTGACCCTGTGAACCCAAAATCTCATCAGTTCTTCCTCACATGCTTATACATAATTGAGCTACAAACTGTAAGTTTGAAAGAAATTGGTTCAATTTTTCTGTTATAAGTTATAACAATAATGAGCTTTATCGGGTTTTTCTGCCTGGTGACCTTTGACCTTTGACCCGCTGAACCCAAAATCTATTCAGTTCATCCTCACATGCTTATACATACTTGAGCCAAGTTTAGTCAAAATCTGTACAGCAGTTCTGAACTTATTGCGGTAACAAGCTATTTTGGGTGATTTTTACAGGTTTTTTGGCCCTGTGACCTTTGACCCATTGAACCCAAAATCTAATCAGTTCATCCTCACATGCTTAAACATACTTGAACCAAGTTTGGTCAAAATCTGTACAGCAGTTCTGAACTTATTGCGGTAACAAGCCATTTTGGGTGATATTTAACAAGTTTTTTGGCCCTGTGACCTTTGACCTTTGAACCATTGAACCAAAAATCTACTCAATTCATCCTTACATGCTTATACATACTTGAGCCAAATTTGGTCAAAATCCGTCAAGCGGTTCTGAACTTATGGCGGTAACAAGGTCCGGACGGACAGACGCACGGACAACCCGGAAACATAATGTCTCCGGCACCACCTTACGGTGGCGGAGGCAAAAATATCTTTCCTATGCATAACACCTGTGACATCTTGAGACATTTAATCCATCTCGTCTTAGGATTGACATATCTGTAAGTGTTATAAACTTTCAAAATTACTTACCTGCAGACCAATGTTGAGAAATAGGCCCCCTGAGCTGCCCCTCTCGCCAGTCTCTTCCCTAGCTTCTGTCCCACCCATTTCAATGATGCACAGGGCTTCTGCAGGGGCTGGCAAGGCTTGCATACTCAGTGGTTGAAGGCAGTCCTGTTATATCAACAGAAAAAGAAACATAAAATCATCTCAATGATTGATGCAAAGGGTTTCCCCTGGAGCTGGCAATGCTTGCATACTCAGTGGTTGAAGGCAATCCTGTTATATCAACAGA
>BQKZ01001275.1:73645-87742 GCA_036244855.1 Temnopleurus reevesii
ACACACACACACACACACGCACGCACACACACACACACACGCACACACACACACACACACACACACCTGTGACAGCCATAATCAAATTACAATATACCACCTTGATTATTCATATATTTATTTATTCAAGATTTCTTTCAGTAGGTTGGTTTCTTTAAGTCGGTGCAACTGACCTGCTCTCCAAGAAAACCTTACGTTTAAAAATACACGTATACATAAAAGATATAAAACATTTACATATTCATATATATCATTAAAAATGTCTAACAATTAGAAAATATAAAAAATTAAAAAGAAAAACATATAATTTTTTTCATGAAATATGTTTGCACGCACTCTATGGAAAAAGAGGACATAGGTTGCTTTATGGTCCCTCGCCGGTTCCACAGTTGCTGCGATACTTGTCCAGAATCAGAGAATTGTCCAAATTCGGGCATACTAAAAGCCGAAGAGTGCCAAAGAGCGTCGAAGAGTAACTCTTCGGCACTCTTTGGCACTCTTCGGCAGTCTTTAGCGCTCTGGCACTCCTCGGCTTTTATTAGGACCCTATTTATCATTAAATTATATTTTGTATTCTTCAGTATGATATTTACAAACTTTTCAATCTTGCTGAAGGTTTTTTGTGTGTCTTTTATAAGAACGATATATATATGTACATGTATATATATATTTTTTTCTCGGGCTGAATCTTAAAAGATGAAAATAGCAAACAAAAAGGTCGTTGACATTCTTAAATAACCATTGCACACTGTAAGTTTTACGAAAAGTCGGGGAACGAACGCCGATTTAGGACGACAGTAAACAATCGGTCTCTACCACAAGGTGAAAGCAACTGGCTAAAGTTCGACTTTAAAAGGTTTAATTTCCTTTCAAAAATTATATTTTCAAAGAAACATTCATATTGCTGTAGAAAATCAACTTATTGTGTAAAAACACGGATTTCAGAATAAAAATATTAACCCACAAATGTACTTTCCTTTCTAACTACGCTTGCTTTCGTATGATGTGCCCTCAGCACAAGCCCTTTCAAGATTGTATGGTAAAATATTCACCTCAATATAAACATGTGTACATAAATAGATAACATTTGATTATTTACACTTTTATAAGTACTGGGGCCTGTAACATAAAAGATGCAGTTAAACTTACAATAAATATTTATCGTATCTATATGGTAAAATGTGTACCAAGAGATGCAATTAATTGCATGATTGATTGCATCCCTTTTATGTTACAGGCCTCTGATTCGCTGCATATACAACCATGTACGCTATATGCAACAGATTCAATCGCCTTAAATACCATTTATATTTTTGCACCTGATTTAGGGGTTATATGTAATTTTACAGATTGTTACAGTGTGATGATAACTATGATAATGCGTTCATAAAGAATCATGATAACATGGTAAAAGTATATAGATATAAAGAAATTCAATTTAAAAAAATAATGTCACATGATGTGTAAACGTTTGTTAAGTTTCGACTTCTTTTCCTTAAGAAGTTTTCTTAGACATAGATATCGATAATTGATTATTTCGACTGGATACCGTCATAAGCAACCAACCCTCACAATCATCGACAAAACATCACCAGACTTACTTTCAGAAATCAAATTATTTGCCAGTATTTCTAATAAACCCGTCATTTGCACATCAATAAATAATTTATATAATAGTCCAGAGAAAAAAGTCAAGGTGTGTCATCTGAAAACGCTGTTTTCAATTGAAGGATAATGCTAGCTGACCGGTGCCAAAGAACTAGCGTTCGGGTACGCTTGGGAATGGAAAGAACTTCTTGAACCACTCCGAGGCTGTTCTCCGGGAACACCATACGAGTCGGACGATGGGGGCATGTATGGTGGTGGAGGGGAACAAGTGCCCCCCTCTGGAGAAAACGTCTCCGGGTCAGGTGGTGGAGGCTGTGGATACGCTGTGTATTTATAGATAGAGTCATATGAAGGAGGGGCCGTGTCTGGCCGAGAATAATGTCCACTGGACCCTGGGTTTCCTGAGCTCTCTCCTCCTGTTGGTCGGGGTCCGGGATGATGATGACGGGATGATGTGGTGGTCGAGTTCGATGATGATGGAGTCGTGGAAGAACTATTATTATTGCAGCATCTATGACGATGATGGGCTTGTTTGATATACTGGATCAAGATTAATACCCCGATGATTCCTGCACCCACACCAGCAAGTTGACTTAAAGAAAAGTTCGTGTGATCTGAAAGAAAAGTATGAAAAGTCAGATTATAATTATATGTACATTGAAGCTTCATAGAGTGATGTATTATAGTGACACTTCATACTCAATACTTCACACTGAAAAAAATATATTCAGAACAAAATGTTGGCTGTACATGTCAATGACGTTCAAATGAATAAATTCCAAATTCTAATAGTTACATTCATTCTCTTATTTTGACAATACAGTTTCTCTTTCGCACGACTGTGTTTCCCTTTGAGGTCCTCATCATTTTAGGATTCATTTGCGGTAAATTAATTGCAGGGTCTGCTGTGCCAGAAAACCTTGCTTTAACTTGAAGCAAAAATATCAGTTGAACAGATAAAAAAAAAGTATGAAGGAAAGCGGACAATATATGAGAAAGTTATGAATATTTCAATTAAATAACTGAACAGCGATATTCGCGCAAATTGGCAAATTTCAGTAATGTGTTACGACATGTGTTATATACTTCTCGATTGTTCATCTATCATGTCTATTGTAAAAAAAAAATTTAAACCTGTTTTAACCTATAAATGCATACCTTAAAAAGTGTTCAAACAGATGAATAACTAAATGTATCTGCACCTATTCACTCATTGACAAAAATATTTTTGTGACACTGACAGGTCACACATCCTTTTTTTTTTCGATGTTCCCTCTGTAACCAAAGAGATTCCAAACAAACTTACTGTAGCAGCTAATAGCGATGTCCTGTGAGTGGTCGCAATTGTGTACGCCCCACCCTCCATGTTCGCAGTAGACGAGCGCGCTCTCCGTGCCATCGCACTGTACATTGTCCAACCAGATCGGCCCGGTCCCTGGATAGACACCCTCGATCCACCACTTATCGACCTCATCATATCCCAGGGACGTGCAGACCACCTTGGCTTCGTTCCAAGTCCAGAGATCACTGCATACGGATCCCCAGGTGTTGTTGAAGAAGACCTCGACGCGTCCAGATCGTCCGTGGCTGCCCTGGTTGTTAACAAGGGCAACGGTGCCCGGTGAGAATTCTGAAACGATACAGTTATCAAATCAATATTAAAATATCAAATAAATTTATTGATACAAAAATAAAACTTTGGATACATGAGATCAAGCACATGAATAGATCAGTTTGTGACGCAGCAATTGATGGGTTATACCATGTGACCAGAGAGAGATAACGGTCGTTGCACTTATCATGACTACTACTTCTGAAGATATACGGATCAGGAAAAGGTAAGATAAAATTATTGCTACACCGTGATCAAGAATTTGGCTACCATTCTTAGTGATTTATGGACCGGAAAAAAATGAGGGGAAACTTTTGACAAAAGTTTTGATAATCATTTGTCACCACGATAGACGCGCTAAAAAGAGAGCGGGTTTTAAGGAATGTATACTTGTATTGCATCAAGAACTTTTAAAAGTTTCCTATGGAGGTCCTCCATTACGATAAACACAGCCTTTTAAATCTTTCATAGAATCATCTTCATGGGCGAATCCACGGTTTAGCAATACGGGGGGGGGGGGGGGGGGCGAAAATCTTTCTCTAAAAAAGCATTAAAAACGACCCTCCCCATCTGGATCCGTTTATGATCTATATGATCTGAGGTTCTTGAGTCTTGTGTTTAGGATGGTTTCAAATAGGGCCTACGAGACAAAAAAAAAATGTTTTAACTTGCACTCTTTTGTTTATCTTTTGTTTATCTTTCTTGTTTTTTTTAAGAGTCAGACCAAGCCTGAATCCGCCAGTACCTTCTGCCTCCCGGCACGTCACTCCTGCATCCTCTCCATGGTAGCAGTTGTGCTCTCCCCATCCATTGGAATAGCAGCTGGACAGTCTACCCTCACTACCGGTACACCCCACGTTGTCCAGCCATATCTGGCCCGTCCCTGGACCGAAGTGAGCCTGACTGTGCGAGCTGATCACCCCTGGGAACCCGAGCTGACGACATGCTACTGCAGCATTCTGCAAGTCCCACTCATCATCACAGACCGTACCCCATTCGCCTGAGTGGTAGATTTCAACCCGGCCCTCAGCTATGCCATTCCCGTCTGCAAGGCGGAGACTGTTCTCAGCTGCATCGGGAAAAAGAGACAATTAAGTTATATTCTGTTGTCAATTTGTTAGTTTGTATATATAATTCGTGCTTTCACCAGGTGACGGTAGCAAACGGGTAATGTTGCTCAAAGTTATCACTATAGATACGTTGTTCTATGGAATTATAATGTACTTCAATATGAATATTAAATTCTTGCTATTACTTTCATGCAACACTACCGTCAGCGTCGTAAAAACATTGGCAAAATAATTTTGTAGAATAGTTGTCAAAGGCTTTTTAATCATGACGCTTGAGTAAAGCTTCCATGCAGGAACACGATATAAAGTATTTTCGAAAAGTTAAGTCGAACGCAAGTTCAATGCTCCTTTATAATGCCATTGAAATCGGTACCGGCTTGTCATTTTTGTGTCCGCACATGTTGAATACACGGTGTCCGGATCTATTGTCTGCGTTCTAACTTTTCGGAAATAGTTTATATCGTGTTCAGGTGGGATCCCAAGGATAGATGAGCCTCTGAGTCCCATCTATTCTTTGGGAGTATTGAACCCTAGCATCATCACCGTGACTACAGTCATGCTCTCCCCATCAACGATGCGAACACTCTCTAAGTTCTGTCTCCTTCATTAATCTTATCAAGAAGCTAATATCTGATGGTGCACTCATAATGGCCACCTAATTGCACCCCTCCTAGAATCTACTGATATCTAGACTCACCTATTCCTGGGGAGCACTGAACACCAGCATCATCACCATAGCTACAGTCAATTTCTCCCCATCCGCGATGCGAACAGTCACCAAGTTCAGACTCCGATCCGCTGCATTCCACATCATCTAACCAGATGCGCCCAGACCCACCACTATAGTGTAAGACAGATAGAGCTGAGCTGTAACCTAGCTGATGACAAACAACCATTCCTTCATCAATGGACCAGCCATCAGCACAGATCACTCCCCACTCGTTATCGTGAAAGATCTCGACCCGACCTCCATAGATGGTAGATCCGCCAACTAATCTCACAGAACCTTCCTCTGTTGAAGAACAAATTGTTAAATTTGAGATAGAATTTTATTCAAACTTAATTGATTTCAGCATGATCAAAATTGAAAACAAGATTGCTTTTGATAGATGCTTTCTGTGGGGTGGGGTGGGATTCCCATCCCCTATGAATTTCCAGGTATTAAAAGTGGTCCTCTTGTTCTCGAGAAATATGAGCATTTGGGGTAGAAATTTGTTCAACTTCGCCAAAATTAAATTGAATGGTTGTCAAGCTTCCGGCGAGAAGTGGAAACCGTGTTCTTTTTCTTGCGTGTTTCTGCTTGTGGGCCATTTCATGGCTTTTTAATGTACGCGTTACGTTAACAGCAAATGCGTGTCTTGATGGAATTCCTTAAAATTGTATATGTGAGCCACAGATACTACCTCTTTCATCAGTGTTCATATTGAATTTCAAAGAATTTAAATTACAATGAACGGCTTTCAAGAGATTCATCTTAAAGGGCTTAAATGCTTCAAGGACATGACACTTTCGTGGAATTGTCTTTGTCAGCTCGTTGTGAGTGACGCCCCCCAAGTTTGAATCTAAAGTTTGTCAATAAAAGCAGTGACCAGACGGTCACCACTCCGTAAGTTGTCCGGGTCAATTACCTTACTCTGCCGCCCTGCAGGTACCGACTGGCCATATAGGAGAGGCAGGTAAGTTTACTTATCACAAAAAATCTACGACAAAAAGCCCCATTTGCCCTTTAATTTGGTATTCGTTATCGATCCATTCTTACCGTCAATACACACAGCACCCGCATCTTCACTGTGCACGCAGTTATGTAAACCCCATCCATTATGATAACATTCCTCAATGCTCGTCTCAGAACCATCGCAGGATACATTATCCAACCATATTACTCCGTATCCTTCTCCGAACTGAGCCCGAGTGGGTGCTTCGGAAGCACTCGTGTAGCCGAGCTGCCGACAGATGAAGTTCGCCTCGTCCAGTCCCCAACTGTCATCACAGATCGTTCCCCATTGACCATCGTAGAAAACTTCGACACGGCCTTCTGACGGAACACTACCGCCCACAAGCCGTACGGTCTCCGTACCCGGGGATGCAGTAATGTTTGCTGTGGTAGTTAAGAAATAGTAATCAGTAATCTTTAAAAATCAGTAGTAACCCCCTAGTAACTCCCCTAGAAAATGTTGAATCGTAGACGAGCTTAAATGTGTTTTCCTGTCATTTTAGGGTATTTTCATGAGTTGCTTCTCTGAGATTTTAAGTAGTTCAGCTTTAAAGCTTAATAATGGAGCAAAAAAAAATATTTCCTCTCCGAATTTTAGGGGGGGGGGGCATGTCCCATGTGTCCAATGTGTCCCACATGTCCAATGTGCCCCCTCTGGATCTGGCCCTGAAGGCCGACTCACACCTTTGCGTTTTATCCTGTGTCGGTCTTGCGTTTTTTCAAAATTAAAAAATGCTCCCTGCTACGCACAAAGACTGACGTTCGGCGTACGCTCCTTGAGCGCAAGCTGAACGTCAGTCCGCCGACTGATCAGCGTATACTGTGCGCCCGGGTATAATTAGCGTGTTTAATTTAAAAAAAAAAAAACTGGGCAGACTCAGACTATGATAGAAGCGCAGAGGTGTGAGTCGGCTTTTTTTTTGTAACCGGACCATAAAATACTGTCCAATTTCTGTTTAGTATTTGGCTAGGAGGTATTTGGCACCCACGATAATAATTACCTGCATACAAAACAGTTGGAATAGAGGATGCTTGTCCCGCCTTTTTTAATTTTTTTTTTAATTTGTATTCAATGATCTACTCATTCATGAAGTTGACCTGAAAATTATATTTCATATCAATGATCAACAAACCTGGACTACAAAAATGGCGAAAATAGTTGGCTCATCAATAAATTATGAGAGCCTTCGACAAGCAAACGGACTTTTATGAAATATTCTGTCGATTGAAAATTGAAATGTGCTATTCAAGTTGGGCCATCATTGATAGAACCAAAATGGTTTGAAGATGTGCACAATTTCAAAATTACCCGTTGAAATTGAACAGAGACAATTGAAAATGTAAAATCTTTCGGGAAATCTAATCAAAAATGTTCATGCCAATGAGTTGCCTAATTAAATATGAGGGTCATATGAGGTGGGCATAACAATTAATGATTTACTTAAAGCATCCCGACGAAAAGAAAAATATGTAAAGTGTATTTTTCAGTACAAGTGGATCCAGGATGTGGGGATGAATTTGTCTCTCTGATTGTCAACAAAATATACTTGTGTCAATAAAAATAAATACTATAAGGTAAAATGGAGGGGGTCCTTTCATTTATATTGAGCAAACCTATTTAGTTGATCATGGAAAACAGAACATAATAAATGTTATCGAATTCAATCCGAACATAGATGGATCATTATTTATCAATACAATGGAAAACATGGAAAATATGGAGTGCGGTTTCGGCTATAGTGGGGATCGATCTTCTCCCCCCCCCCCCCTTGTTCCGCCATTAAACTGAACTCACCTCCGCTGCATCTCACTCCTACATCCTCCGAGTGCACACAGTTATGATAGTCCCATCCTAAATGATCACAATCATCTAGAAACTCCTCCGACCCTGAACAATCGACATTGTCCAACCAGATTGTACCAGTGCCTTGTCCGAAGTAAGCATTCGACTCGTAGTCGATGTAGGTTTCGTAGCCAAGCTGTCGACAAACGACCTCCGTCTCCTCTACGCCCCAACCATCATCACACACGGTACCCCACCGTCCCTCGAAGTAAATCTCCACCCTCCCTTCAGAGGGGCTCTGACCTCCAACTAACCTCACTGGACCTGCAACACGATGTGGTAAATGAATGAAACATAACTGTCAACTCAAACATACCCCCATGCCATAAATATTGCAAAATAGACCCATTCTTAATTTCTTCAGGACACACGTACAAATCAATATCATGCACTGGCCATATGAAGAAAAATGTTATAAAACATCTCAGGATTAAATTCTGTACTCAAGAACGATAATTTTCTGGAATTATGTTGCTCAATCTCAAAACCTAATGGCCAATACACGATGTCCCATAAAATTATAACAAACACATGCCCTGAAGGAACTGAGAGTGACGTCTCAAACTAAGGTTGGCTATTTTATTTTGCATTATATGGGGTATAGATTTTGATACTTTATGTTAGCAGAAGTATTCAACAAGTCATGGAATACGGTATGTTCAATTTAAAAAAAGGTAAACCCATTTTGCGAGAAGCCGTTGACTAATCTGCAAGTCGAGACTTTGCAATTTTCTTCCTTTTTCGTCTTTGGTCTTTGGTACCTATAGGGCATAACTGAATTAAGAATGGTTTTACCATACAAAATTGATAAACCATGTATGACACTTTAATTTCAACCATAGATATTTGTGCTTTTTTCACATTTAAGGAAAAATAATAAAAATACGACACGTGAATCAATGGAAAACGAACGTAATTTTGCTACGTTGCAATACGTGTGGCATGGGAGGGTATTCAGAAAAAGGTATGGATATTATTATATGTTGGTGAATATTAAAACACTCCGACACCATAACTAAAAAAAGGACTGTTGGGCATCCATGTCCCTCGTGACACCTTCCATAAGATCCGTTAGGCTATGTTCTTTCAGGTGTATACATGTTTTTATTCAAACTTCAAGCATATTGACAATAAATACACTTTTTAAATATAATAATTGATATAGATATGGATTTAACGAAATATTGAAACATCGAACGAATTTTTCGATAAAACTGATCTCAATGAGAAGTTAAACTATCAGGTAAATAATGACCACTTTTTTAGATTCACAATCATTCTACTTTTTATTAAACCCGGGAAAATGTAAGTACGTTTCGATGAATTAACAACGCTCACTCAGAAATCCATTCAATTTAACGTCCACCCAACCCGTGATCACGGTCCTCCTGTCCCGCCACGCATGATAAGATGATAGAAAAACAAGACGATAGAATAAATTGACCGTAAATTAAGAGCAATGTCCTCCATATATACTCCGATATAGTTCTCTCAAAAAGAAGTTATGATGTGATTGAGTTACATATTTATTATTTGCATATATTCGATTTGTACCCCCCTTATCACATGATCACACGTGACGAAGCAAACCCAACAATCCAAATGAAAGAATACGGTTTTAGATCATAGTTGATGAACACAGATGGAGATTCCATATAGTATACCCGTTCCATGAAAAACATATATTTTGCTCCTTCCTCTGGATCACAAATTGTATTTTGCATTTGTTTAGAATGGAATATTACCGCGTCTAAATACAATTTATCGATCTGAGAATCAAATAGCTTCTTTTGTCATTGTGTGTGTTTTTATTGCAACACTTAGGAGGCATTTGAACAAGCCCTACCCCCCCCCCCCCCCCCCCCAAAAAAAAAAAAAAAAAAAAAAAAAACATACAGAAAAGAAACACTAACACTATGTGTTAGGATGGCAATGATAGTGATGATTAGATAGTACCCCCCCCAAAAAAAAAAAGAGAAATTAAACGAAACGAATAAAATCTTCAATCATTTTTTAATACTGTTGTTTTCTCTTTTCCCCTTTTTCCTCCATTTTTACGGAAGATATCCAAGTCCTTAGCCCCCTGAATGAAAAGTGACCGATCAGCACAAAATATTTGAGATACATGTTTACCATACAAAAAATATATTATATTTTTACTCTTTTTTTATACACACATTTATATATTGACCTTCAAATATTCAAGAAGAGTAAAGCAATCAGAATCATTGATAATATCATAACTATAATGATGATGCTAATGATTAAAGATGATATATAAATAAGGAAACAAGAGATAATAAGATATATCACGCTGTTCCGGTGAAAGAATTACATACATTGAAGAGTATTAAAGAAGAAATACTAAATGCCGCAAAATAGTTTGTGTGATGTTTCGCTTTCAATGACAAAATTGTTGCCATTAGATTTATAATCTATACATGAAAACGATGGATTGGAATTTGGAATTTATTCATTTGAACGTCATCGACTTATACAGCCAACATTTTGTTCTTATTGCAAAACATAATAAGTTGATTAATTAATGACACCTGTACTAATGATAGGAACTACTTATTTTCTCTATGGCATTCAGAAATATTCATATAGTGTTTCACATCTGGCAAAACTTATCATTAATCAAGTCTACGATAGTCGCTCCGATGTAATATATCTATGTCTTAGTGCTAGAAAATTAAGCGATATACAGTGTGTATTTAATACGCGATGACCGTCTGATAAATTAAAGTAAACTTAAAGAAATACTTACTATCAGCAGCCACATTCGCACGCAGAAATGTGATGAAAATGAAACAATAAACAAATACCAGCAACATGCCCTGCATAGTTTACCAATGTTTAACCTTGATCCAATGAATTTATCATCGTAAGCGATGTTTTAAAAGCTAAACAAGAAGTTTATTTTGGAATATATAACTTTCTCTTGTTGGAGTGTCGTGAGCGGCGCCACTACACTAGACTACTTGTTGAGTAAATGTTCTGTGCGTGCTTATAATTCGACCTTGGCTTTTTCGCCACCTTTGTGTGGCGGATTCGATCTCCGGAGTTAGGCCGTCAGGGTTGCATTCTTCGAAGGCAAGTTAATGGTAAATTATGAAAGAATGGGAATTTTCTTTTCAAAAGCTCAAATGATGTAGACTCACCAGGGAGAATTTGATGTTCAAACTACAATTTATTTTCATCAAATCAGTTTTCGATGTGTATCGGCACAGACGATACAAATTGTATTTTGCATTATTTTATTCAATAACCCAATTTACGTTGTGTTTTTATATAAAAATATATATATAACTCTTAGATTAATTGGGTAAAGTTTCTCAAAACATTGGCAAAATGCTGCTCACATACCTGTTATTTTGTCAGCGGATGGTCACAAATGTTGGTCAAAATTACCTCCGTTTGTCCTATCTAGCCTATTCCCAATCTCTCATTCTCTGTGTCTGCCTCTTCTTTTATTTTTTCCTAGAAAAAAGGATACTTCTCATTTTATTCACTCATTATGGAATTAAAAAAAAACATTAAAATTCAACATTCAATAGTCCTGGCCTTCAATCATTATTCACCTCAATTTTTTTTCCGGCTCCTTTACTACATGGGGGAACGAAATTACATAGTGATGAGTTTTGACTGGTCGAGATTGATATACCTTTACTTCAAGACACACTCTCCCACGAAGTGATACAATATGATATGCTTTCGTCACCTCTACGATCCTATTGTGACGTAGAGATAATAACAATAGAGAGTATTCGGGGACAGATCAATACATCCGCCATTATTATTGACTGTTGTGAAGCTGCGATTACGTAATAGTTTATTGTAGTTGTCAGTACTCAGACCAATGTGTTATAGATCAGGGGTCTGTAACGTAAAGTCGATACGATAGATTAGAAATTAATCGTATCTCTTAGGTATACATTTTACCATAGGCTAACGATTAATATTTATTGTACGTTTAATCGCACTTTTCACAAATTATTAGGCCCCGGTTTTTACTGTGTGCTTCTTCAAGTCATGCAGATATCGACCTTTCAAAAAAAAAAAATTGCTTCACAGATAATTATGATAATGTCCTTCTTTATGTTTTGGATGGTGAAAAATTGGAAATAGCAAATTTCGATTACTTATTGAAATTATGTCTAATGTTCTAAGCGCTTAACATTTCATCGAAAATACATTCATTGAAATGCAAATAAACTCCTCAAAAAAGTTTGGAAATCTAAGTTTACGGACACATAGCAAAAATATGGGAAATTTATTTCCATATCGGGCAATGTCACCAAAAAGAGTGATTTATTACCTAAACATCTCATTTAGTTACAGATGTTATTTCACGGCTAAGCAATTCCCTATGAAAGTAACCAAAGTATGAGAGTAAAGACTGCAAAATTTGTAATTGACTCACTGTAGTGTCACCATTAGAATGTAATTTTGAATGGATAAAATTGATGCAAGAGCAGGAAGAAACGATTAATTAAAGAGTGAAATAACGAATAAATAAGCATTTTTCAGGTGAAATTTTTAGATTACTACCAGTCATTGTAATAAACATCTTTACAAGTTGGTTAGCACTCATTATTCGTTATTTCATTCATCGATCTATCCATTCACAGGCTTGTATTCATTTAAATCCATAGTTTAACAACCATGACAACGTGACTACAATATATCAATTACTAATTTGCAGCTTTTGCATTCATACTTTTTTATACTCAGCTGTAAAATAACCTCTGGAAACAAATGAGGTGTCATTCTTTAGATAATAAAACACTCTATTCAGTGATATGACTTGATATGGATTTATATTTCCCATCTTTATGCTGTGTGTCCGTAAACTTAGATTTCCAAACTTTTTTTTAGGAGTTTAGTTTTGGAGGTCGAATTACTTGAAACTAAATTTTATTTACCTTACATAAAGCAGTATAGAGACCGCTAACACATGCATACAAAGAATAAAAACGTATACACAAAAGAGGTGATAGGATAAAACCATGATTTATTTTGGCAAATTGATATACAATTTTTCTAAACACGACAGTATTTTTTTGTGATTTCTTCTTTTTTAACTCACTCTAAAATATTGGGTAAGAGATTTTATATATATATATATAAACTGGGTAAGCATTGGGGAATGATAAGTTTGCCCCCAAATTGTAACAGCCTTACCCAACAGTTTAAAAAAATGCCTGATACGAACCTAATTTCATTTACCAAGAGTTGTCTAAATCTAATAGTGCATACAACTATGATTCTATATAAATCCACATTCAATCATACAATGTTTGGTAGAAATATATTTGTCATCACATTTTAATTTGTATAACTTATTATGCTGTTATCGTTATGTTTTTTCTATTTTGTATATTATGTCACAATTCAGCCTCCTGGCTGCAATGATATATTTATTGATAAACATTGGATTGAACTGAAAGATTTCAGATTATAAATTAATGCAAATTTCTATTTTAGAAAAGAAATCAGTCCTCATTTCCTTTAGCGGTTACATTTGATTCAATTAGGTTCACAAAGGCGCAAAGGACCGCTTTTATTCACGCTTATTGTCTAGATCACGTTAATATGCAGATGCATGCAGATGCATAAAAAAGATAGCTTGAACGAGTTGCTACATACATGACATATCATAAATATTCAAGACGTACTATTTTTTATTGAAATTGTATAAAATCTAATCTATTGTTTTCGTATTTATTAAAGAAAAGATACAAAAAAATATACAATGATAGCATTAAAAGATCTTTTATCTACTATTGACCTGCAGAACAAAGAACAAAGTCAAACAAGATAATCCATTCACTGGCTATGTACATATTTGCAAGGATGGAGCAGGGAGGTGATGGAGTGAAGGAAATTTGCTTAACTTTACATGTTTATCCCTATTTTAGTCGTCACAATATCGTTCTTTTTTCTTATACCATTTCCTTGGTTTTTTTTTTTAAACTACATATGTTCATTCCGTCACGCAAGGTAATTCATGCGCACTATGTTTTTTTTTCATTATAATTCTCTATCATGTATGAGCAATACATAAAAATCATTATAAATTCAAATAGACAATTCAGCCGCGGATCCATTCGTATAGAATATGCACACTCCCCAAACGATGGTTTTAATAGCTGTCCATGATGTTTACCAAGTTATTGGGTGTCCGAACGGGTTGGATAATCGGGCAGAGGACTTTAAAATCATTTTCACGAGATGGTATTGATTA
>BQKZ01001275.1:88809-102117 GCA_036244855.1 Temnopleurus reevesii
CTCTTATGGTCCCTGTGCAAATTATTGCTTTCAGAAAAAAGAGTGGGATTTTATCTATTTATTTGGATTCAACTCCTAATATTTGGAAAACCATTGAAAGCACAAGAGGTACAATTTGAACAAGTAATACTTTGTAATCAAGAATTTATGACGCTTGAGGGGATGTGAAGTATTACCTCGCTTTGAATGGTCATAGGGTGACTTATTGATAGTCGTAGATTATAGATTTCTGTTATATTATATTCGATAAAGATCAGTGAGGGAGATCAATACAGTTGTTGAGGAGGGGGTACTTGACTGGGAGGGGGCGCATAGCCCGCTGGTGGGACGGGAGCTGGTTGGGCCAAAGGAGGCATGTCAGCATACGGGTTGGCTTGATTGCCACCTGGAGGGGCTGGAGGAGGGGGGTAAGCTGGTGGGGGTGGTCCAGGGGGTGGGGGCTGCTGCCATGCAGCTCCCGGTGCAGCAGCTGGTGGAGGGTACGGGGTGTGTCCTCCCACAGGATTGAACGTAGCTGCTGGCGGTGGGGCGTGCTGCGTTCCTGTAGGGTACGCTGGCGGCTTGTGAACATCGGCGTAGGATGGGGGCGCTCCGTTGTTTGGTGGGATGTGCGTTGTGGTTGGGTAGGCTGAGCGACCTGCAGAACCATGGACACCAGGGGAGATATGAACCCTTGTTGAAGAGGATGATGAACTCGCATTGCACGCCATTGCTATGAGACATACCAAGAAGGCGATTCCTAGGATCGAACCTACGGCTATCCCGGCAATCACTGCCACACCCAATCCATAGTATTCATATATACCTGTAAAATAAATAAGGGGCATATGAAACATATGAGCATGGAATCAAACAAGACCTTCATTTTCTTTACAAATTCTATATGTTTATCTTTATGAAATATACAAATTATGTTTGTTATGTAAAATTGCGAGACATTCCCTGTTGGAAAATCGTTGGTTACTGTTTGGTTACCGGTAGACTTAAATTAGCACATTTGGGTCAAATCAGGGAAGAACTTTACAATTTTAAGTTTATTTATTTTGAATAAATGCATTTTCTAAGTTAATCTATATCAACACTTGCGTGAGATCTTACCGTCATAGCACCTAACTCCTGCATCCTCTGAATGATAACAGTTCTCGTTGCCCCATCCAGCATGAGAGCAGTCCTCAATACTGGACTCGGAACCCGAGCAAATGACATCATCCAACCAGATGGTTCCTGTTCCTTGACCATAGTATGCATTGGTCTTGGCCTCGATGGCTTCAGTATATCCGAGTTGTTGGCACACCACATCGGCCTCTTCGATGCCCCAGGAATCGTCACAGACCGTTCCCCAGACACCGTTATACCGAACCTCAACTCGACCTTCTGAAGAGAGACTACCACCCGATAGACGAACGGACACTTCGGAACTGGCGCCACCTGTGGAAAATAAGAGCATGACACGCAATGAGAAATAAGGGTGAAAATAAAAACTGAGGATGCACAACGAGTGCAAACCTGTGCGAAGACGTGCAATCTGCTGAAAAACTAGAAAGTGGAGCTGTACAGTACATTGAAGAACAATTTGGAGCGTTTTTGCAATATACTATAACTATCACCTTTCCGTCATGGAACAATGAATGCGATAGACAATTAAAGGATCTGCTCGAGGCTAACGAAAAATTGTATGTCCTAATATCTGTTGGTCAATAAGAGCGGGCAGCACAGCTCAGTTGGTAACTCGTCTCACTTCAAAGAACGACCTACAAGGTCCGGGGAAAATGAAAAGAAGGAAAGGATCTCGAGTTAATTAAACCCCCGTCTGCGTACCCGGGATCCTCGAGCCCGCCCCCCAACCCTTGACACGCCAGAGATTATCTTTCAAATACATCTACTCACCATCATAACACTCCACACCTACATCCTCTGAATGCGAGCAATCGTGAATCCCAAATCCATTATGAGAGCAACCCGCGAGATCGTCCTCATCCCCACTGCATCCCACCTGGTCCAACCAGATAGTCCCGCTCCCTGATCCGTAGTACGCATTGGAGTGGTAGTCGGTCGCGTATTGGTAGCCAAGCTGCTGGCAGACTACATCAGCCTCTCCCAGCCCCCATCCATCGTCACAAACAGTCCCCCAAATACCGAAGTAGTAGATCTCTACTCGACCCTCGTTCGACGATGATCCGCCAACAAGTCGCACATCTGATAAAAATTAAGGCAAAAATAAACTCGATTAATTGTTACATCTTGGAAAATTTATTCCGTACATTATGAAATTACTGTTCTCTTTTTAGAGTGTTCAGCATGTTTTTGGAAAACTACAGGTCATCAAGAACTAAATCATTTTTTAAAACAAAGACATTTCCTTTAGAGGAGCAATGGGCATAAATGTATTTCAGAAAAGTGCAACAAATTAATAGATCAACAGTCAACTTTCATAATTTCACGAGTTTTCTGCACAATAAATGTATTCACGAAGAGTGTTTGTTACAGTCACATAGAGTAGACCTCAAATTCATTTGGACTTATATTTTTTTAATTGAATTACTTATACGCAAGATTTGGGGTGGTAATATATTTTATGGCTTCAAAAGGCTTGCGACTCGGAGTTTCCCGGGGACACGCTTTTTTTCGGGGGCACGCTTCTTTTCCAAATTTTCTGCACGGTGAATTCTTTTACCGCTAGTAGTACCAAACTTTTAAGGAACAATCGAAATTAGTGTTTTAGAAAGTGATAAACTTATGCGTCTTAGTGGGCGAGTTGTCAGAGTTTTAAGAAATTTCTTTACAACGAAGAACATTTATTCTTCAACCGTTCAAGGCACAAAAATGAAATCAGATGACATTCCTATGAATTCTATCAACAGATTGTCCAAAATGTTTCCAGCAAATCTGCAATTTATTAATGATATTCATGGGCTTGCCCCCCCCCCCCCCCGATCAGAGCTATGGATGCCAACTTGAGGTTAAAATCGCTGAGAGGGGAACCAAATTAGGTGACGTGAAGACGGTTTTGGGGGGTCTTTTTTTTTTCTTTTTTTTTTACTTGTCAGCCCAGCAACTCCTACCCCCGTGTGACCATATTTGCTGAGAGGGGCGACGACGGTCGAGCCCCCGGGGCACAATATCCTATGGATGCACACATAATATTTTTATCCATTATTCCTAACCAGCAGACGAATCATTTTATCAAAATCGGTAGAAGTGACCCGTTTATTCATGTAATGGGAAATGCATAGGTATTCTGACTGGATCTCCTGCGATTCGGCGATTTCACCGCGAGAGATTATAATTTTGTAATCCATTTTGAATAAGAAAATAGGTAGATATAACAATAATTTACGTTAAAAGTCGTAAGGGCTTTTTTTTTTAGTTCACATCTTAGTTGATCTTTAGAAGTAATAGAGCGCCATTATCCATCATTGTTAAAATGCTCAAGACGCTGAGAAATGGGAGCTAGAATATAAATTTAGATGTGAGAAAGTTGAGTAGAGAAATAAATGTATATCTTCAGAACGAAGTGTTAAACGTAGGTTTTCAAATAATTTTACAGGATACAGTAGTTTAAACAAACCGAATAAAACATTATATAGTCATGACTGTATACATTCAGATGATATCATTACGATTTCCCAATATCAAAAGTGGAAATACATATTACATATAGGCTCACCTATTTGACTTAAAACAGCATATACTGTTTCACTAGATCCAATATTAAAATATAATAACTATTTTCTGGTTAGTAATTATGAAGATCATAATGACGTATGAATATATTTAATATCATATCTCAAACATTGCACTTACCATACCAACTTTGTCCTTCAGTTTTGTCGAAAAGGTTTGCGAACAATATACTAAATATTAATAAAAAGCTGACCGTTTGAAGTCTTATTGTAAAGAGTTCCATGCTTATAATATTATAAAATTAGAATGTGCCATAGTAAAGTTCACTCCGAGCTATTTCCATATTAACGTTACTCGTGTTGACTATATATACACGTAAGTAAGTATACTTAACGCAGACAATAATGTGAAATGGCATACAATAGATTGATAGATGATGACAATTATAGGTCATGCATGAACGCACATAGCTCGTCAGACAAGATATAGCTTTCATCGTGAACAAGAGCGTCGTCGTCGCAATTATCAATATTTATTAATATTCTCATGGAGATTATAAACATTTATGAAGTCAATAGTATTGTACGTACCGTACCAACTTTGTCCCTGTGTTCTGCTAGTGAAATTGAAGATAATTGCCCAAAGTAATACCAACCAAAGTGGATGACCACCCAAAGCGGCCATGATTCGTGTCGTCAATACTTCTATTCCAGAAGCACGATGGGTGAAACTAGAGCGAAATGGCGGATTGAAAGGAGGTCTATTGAAAGTAGCGTTCCGTCGTCAGGCACTCAAGTTATTACGTCATCACGAATAATAGTCTTTGAGTTCAGGCGTGATAACATTAAGGGGGAGGGGTGAAGGTTGTTGCCAGCGACAATTAGTCAACAGTGACTGATCTAATTAAGTCTTTTATTTTGATTGACTGAAAGCACGAACGCTGACTGTTGCTATGATAACTGTCAATAAATTACTGCTCGTCGTTGGCGACAAGCAGAGCCGTATATTACAAGCAAAGCCATACGGCTCTGGCAACAAGCTTAAAGGGGAGCTACACTCAGACATTAAATTGCTATCATTAAATGAAGATAAATAAGATGAACAAACTGTGAAAATTTGAGCAAAATCGGACAATCCATTTAAAGGTTATGAATTGTCAAACTTTTGATTTACACTCCTCATGGGCTCCTTAAATTGGCAAACGTACAAGCACAACATGGCTGCCAACATGGAGAACTCTCCATTCGCTTTGTACACAAAATTTCACATTTTCCTCTTTTCCAGAAAAGTGGACAAATTTAGTTTCTGCAGATAAATATATTATAGCCACATCAATTCTGCAAGCAGTGCAGAAAGAACGGTGTTGAGTCCTCATTTGAAATATGATTTTGATCCATTTTCAATAAATTTATATACAAAGTGAATGAGGAACTCTCCATGTATGACATCACAAATTATGCTAATTAGCTATACGCATGTCAATTCAAGGATGCTCAGCATCTGGAAATATTAACTTTGAAAATTCCTAACTTTTGAATGGATTGTCCGAATTTTCTCAAATTTTCACAGTTTGTTTATCTGATTTTTCTTCATTTACTAACCGTACATTATTGTCTGGGTGTAATTCCCCTTTAATGGAACGCCTTCTAGGTGTGAAGGTTGGGGGAGGAATTGAGGGGGTGTGGGTTATAGTCGTGTAATATATTCATTTTTTTTCTGAAAAAGAAATCATTCTTTATCTTTGGCGACAATCTTTTACAAAATTAACTGTGAAAATGACCGTCAAATGAGAGAAAAAATAAAGCTATAGCCTGGCTCACAAAAATGCTTCAGTATTTGAGTTAGCCAATTATGCACCATAACATATCAGCACACTGTAGAATAAATAAATCACACTGGACACATTTTAAAGTGCAAAATAATCTATTCATAAAAGAAATACATCTCAGATTCAGATATATGCATTTATACCAATCATTTATAAAACAAATACAAACAAACCTACATAAAACAAACATAACAGACATAAAAAACAAGAAATATAACACAAATTACAGCATGGAATTCCCAATGAAAATTTCGTGTGTTAAAGGCCCCATGCAAATTACAAACATGGAAATACATAAGTAAGATGAAACACAAAGTAATGATTGAAATACATGGTGTCAAATTAAAATATAATCGCATAAACTAAAAACCCTTTTTTGAAAAATACAACAAACACACACACGAATACTATTCACTACATATAAGATTATGTTTACTTAGTTGCTTAAAATATAGGGATAATTAGGTACTAGGAATAAAGATTCAACATGGCACCTTTAAAGATGAAATAAACCTCCCACCAAAGTTTGGATATTTATTAAGTTTACCGACATATAGCAAAGTTATGGGCAGTTTATTACCATATCGAGTAATATCATTGAAAAAGAGTGATTTATTAATTACCTAAAGAATAACACCTCATTTGTTTCCAGATGTTATTTCATATATGAGTAATTCCCTTTGAAATGAAAAAAGGTATGAGAGTAAAATCCGCAAAAATTTGTAAGTGATTTACTGTAGTATCACCATTAAAATAATTCTTTTGAATGGATAAAATTGATGCAGTGGCAAGAAGAAACGATTTACTAAAGAATAAAATAATGAATAAATGAGCTTTTTTCAGGTGAAATCTTGAGAATATATTCAGTTCTTTGTAATAAACATCTTTACAGGTTGATTAGCATTGATTATCAATTCATTATCCATGGTTTTATTCATCGATTTGTCCTTTGACAAGCTTAATCCATTCAAATCCAACGTGACTACAATAGATCAATTGCAGCTTTTAGGTCCGTATCTTTTAATACTTCAAATAGAATTACTCAGCTATGAAATAACCTCTGGAAACATATGAGGTATCATTCTTTAGATGATAAAACACTCTTTTTAGTGATATGACTCGATATGGAAATAAATCTCCCATATTTTCGCTATGTTTCCCTAAACTTAGAATTTCAAACTTTTTGGGCGCAATATTGCAACCTTAAAATAGAACCGCAAGTGGTATGATTATGAATTCTACTAAGCACTCAGAAAGTTCGACCCTGCGCCTTCGAGAATATTGGATGATGATGTTTTGCTACATGCCATGCATATATACGAATGTGAAGATATCAAACAATGATTCCTCTTTTACATTATTTTGCGGGTATAAAAGATACAATATTGCATCTCTTTCGGTAGTTTGCATACATTATGCTGAGCGTACATACATCCAAAGGGTGCAATATAGTGCACCCTTTTAAAGTTTTGTCCGCTAATTCACCTTCCCGCGAAGGTTTTGCACCCTTTGTGCACATATTTTCTTAGTGTGCAGAGTAACAAATTGTCAATTCATTTTTTTAGTCTCAAATGCCCATTCTTTGGCCCCGAGATATATAGCATTATTTAATTTTTTTCTGTGGAAAATAGGAAATTCCTAGAACAGTGCACTAGAATGTCAAGTAGATATGTTTTCCCCGACTCATCATCATAATCAGAATTAAACTCGAGATCAACTAATGCGGGTCGCGGAAGTTGGGTGGATAAAATAAAAGTAAGCATTCAGTTGTTGGATAAAAGGGGAAAACGTCCCAATTGTATTTCATCCTCTCCCGTCTTGTACCATCTCCTCCCATCTTCCACGTACATTCTTCCCCCGCTCCCCCTTTACAAAAAGCCATTCCAGGGCAACTAAACAATTTTTGGGGCCCTTTACCTGTATTGAGGGTTTGGTTGATTTATATGATATATGGTAGGATTGGTCTGAACGTCTCCAGGTTGAGCTACAGGAGGAGCAGGAGTGTATTGATGGTAATAGATGGGTGTCCCGTCTCGGATGTCTGTGCCATGTACCTCGCTCGATGGGAGTGTTGTAAATTCTTGAACCCCCGATGGAGCCATTGGAGTCACAGATCCTGGTAGTGGAGGTCCTGCGGGAGGAGCTCCCCAAGATAAGGCAGAATCATAGGTCGGTGCAGGAGTGGAAGGATAAGTCCCTGCTGTATCAGAAACTCCTGCATACGCGGATCCAGGAGCAGTGCTTCCAAAGGTTCCTGGAGTGTACACCGTAAAAGGCTGGGATCCCGGGACTGGGGGCTGTGCTGGGGGTACGGCTGGGGTAAGACCACCAGTTGGATCAAACACCTGTTGGATGGGTGGTTGTGGCGCATAGGGTTGACTGTATGGGTGTGGTGTTTGTAATGGTGCTGTGAAGCCGATGGCATGGTTTGCAATGTCTATGTCTGCACTACTTGTGGTCGATGAGGCGGATGAGCGGTCTGATCCCTTCTTCAAGGCCTTCACACAACACACTATCATAAGGATGAGGATGACAAGCATGATACCTGCGATCACGATCGGTATAGCGTCGGGCGTACCGAAGGAATCTAAATCAATGTGTAAAATAAGAGAATAGCATTGTAATATAATTATGTCACAATTATTGGTGATTGAAAAAAATCGCGTAGTCATATTTTACAATATGTATGTGTTAAGTATCATATAAGTTAACAGATTAAAGGATCAGGGCCCGATTGCATAAAAAGTAACGTTTCAACGCAAGTCAGAAAATTAAACACAACTCAATTTTCAACCAATCAGAAGTGCGTATTTTGGACTTGCTGACTTGCTGATTTCTGACTTGCAACTTGTTATGCAATCGGGCCCAGAACAGGTAAAAACTTTACCACGGTGTCGTAAGATATGCGTGTAGTTACTCTACTCCCTCTTCCGAAACAGTTAAGAGCACGATAGATCGTATCTATGGAATAATTCTGCTGTAATGTCAATATGTACATCGGATGGCACACCCCCCCCCCCCCTCCCCCATTACAAACAATAATGAGGAAGCTGCTAAATGATTACTACATAATTGAATGAATGAACATGCAGATAAATAACAGGAGGCAAAGAACATACCACTTTGACAAATGATGGTGACAGCGTCACTGTCACAGTTGTCATTAACAATCTGTCGAGAATTGCAGTATAAGATGGAGCTCTCTCCACCGTCACAATCCAAACCCTCAAGAAAAGCAATCCCGTATCTAGAGTAGCTTTGATATGAACTAGCAAGATCACTTCCAAAGTACTCAACATCTTGGTAACCAAGCGACCTGCAGACTACATATGCTTCATCGTAATCGAATGTACGATCGTTGCAGACTGTGCCCCATTGGCTTTCAAGATAGATCTCCAGCCGTCCATCTGCCGCACCATTGCCGCCAGCGAGACGTACCTTGCCGTTGTAGGTTGAATACTCTGTAGGGAAGTGTGGAACATAGACTAAACAACTCATTCTACACTGCACAAACGTTGCTGTTAGATTAAATTTATACTTATGGAATAATAGTTAATGCATAGAGAACGCTAGTAAGAAGGGGTGGTCAGTTCAGTCCCCAGGGTCCGCGTATTACTTTGTTCTGAGCTCTTGCGGAACAATGCGCAAAGAAAGAAGCCCATATTCTAATGTCAGGTTTAACTTAAACTAGATTTTAAATCTGTCGCGAAATTACAGGTATCGTTAAGGGCGGAGGAACGTTTTAAAAAATACTGGGTGGTGGGATGCAGCCCCAGCGGATTGCATGGGTGTCCCTGATCATATCATAAAAATAGAGTTCACAAGGGCGTGGAAGGCTTGGGATTAGTCCCATCCAAAGGTAATTAAATCAATTTCTCAAATGAGAAGCGCCATATGCTTTAATGTGACAATGAACCCTCTCTATTATATACATTGTATGGTGATCTCGTAAACTCAATGTTATCCGAATGTTACACGCTCTCTGTGAGCCGCGTCTGTATCATGTAAGCAACTCAATAATAAACTAGCAAAGTTTCCCCTAAATACTGTGATTGGGAGCCCTTCTTCTTTATTAATATTGGCGAAGGGGTTGCATTTTGCCTTTAATTCTAATTGACAGAGGTCGATATATATCCTAAACCTGATTGCATGTATAAAGAGTCTCCTTACCATCATAAATGCACACTACTCCATTGGATTGACCAAACTCTAGTTGAAAATCCAGTCTTTTAGAGCCGATGTAGCACTCCTCGAGGCTCCGTTCATGCCCATCACAATCAAGAGAACTTATTACGAACGTGTCGTACGTGTCCGGGTATTCATCGAACGGGGCGTTCGTAGCGTAGTATTCAGCCGACCCGTGGCGAAAACCGAGTTGCCTGCAGACTACTTCTGCTTCATCGTATCCAAAGCTAGGATCAGCACTCACTCCCCATCTAGTTCCTTGGTATATCTCGATCAAGCCTTCGTGCGCACCTGCACCGCCAGTCAGCCGCACATCGCCCGAATCTGTGACGTACAGGTAAAATATGACAGTCATCAGTTAGATATATTGATGTCTATACCGCACATGCATGATCCTTTAAAATAAAATGAATTAGAATTATTTTATTCGTCAGTTCTTTTGAGAATTCAAATATATATAGTCATAAATGATAATGGTAAAAATACGACAAAAGAAATGAAAAAAATAGAGGCCAGCAAAGAAGCGAGGCTTGTTTAGAAGGCTGGCCCCTGATAATTACATTTTAAACCATAAACCAAGACTTAATTATACGGATGGTGTGATTTAACCCGACGACGTGTTGCCCTTATCATCAGTAAAACATACTTAGGCCTACTTAGTGAAACCATAAACTACATCTTTTGCAAAATTATGTAGGCATATGGCGTAAGCAAATTCTACCCAAAGTTCAACATTCGTTGAAGCCCATTAAGTGCCCTCCCCCCGGTTCTGCGCGCCCTTGCTGACAGAAATTTTGCTAAGTGCCGGGTGTGATGTTTATTTCTGACTGTTACGTTTCGAATACAAACTTAGGCCCCGGTTACAGACCCCGGAAGCCTCCGAACAAAGATTTGTGTTGAGTCGTACATGTTGCTTCCGGGGCCCTATGTGACTGGGGCTTGTATAAAGATACTCACTAAATCCCCCGGCAAGACACCTAATCCCGATGTCCATGTCATGTCCACAGGCAGGGTATCCCCACCCTTCATGGTAGCATTCATCCAGGGTACTCTCATATCCAGTGCAGTAGACTCCTCCTAGCCAGATGGTCCCTGAGCCGTATCCAAAGTATGCATTACTGAAGACTCGGTCCACACCGTTGTACCCGAGCTGTCTACAAACAACGTAACCTTTAATTCAATGTAATTCCAAAAGAAGAAAATTCTGAACAAAACAGTGGGGGATCTATATGAGGGAGCATTGGGGTTCAACCCCCCCCCCCCCGGGGCTGTCAAGTAGAAACAAATCACAAAATAAAAAAGTATGCTTAAAATCGACAGCTCTCAACCCTTTAATGAAAAATCTTCATACTGTGGGAGAGGGGACATCCCTCTCCAATACCGCCCCACCTCGCTCCGCTTCCTCGTCGATGTCTACCTTGGCATCCAAAAAAAAAAAAACCTGTTGGGAAAAAGCTAGATCCGCCTCTGCAAAAGAAGGTATACCAGAGTCCTCCGTCACATCCGAGCCAGACGCCCTTGAACTTACATTACTGAGGGTACATTAAACCCCGTTGTAAAAAAAAAAGCTCCCTGCATATCACATAACATTCCATTTAATTTCGTTGGACAATTTATCTATTCCCTTTTTTTCTTCAAATAAACAAAACCATGCAGGTAAATAAATACACATAAGCATATATTGTTGAAAAAAAGTGTACCAAAATATTTTTGATTTTCAGATACATTTTCCGTAAAGCTAAGTGAAACGCCAATTCAATGGTCCTTTGTTATGCTATTGAAATCGGAACCGGATTGTGATTGTGATGTCCGCAAAGTTCAATTAAGACGTAGGCATACAGATCTTTAGCCCAACGAAACATTTTATTTGTTCGGTAATAGTTATATCGTGTTATATTTTTGAATTATTATGTAAGAACAAATAAAGAGACATGTTAAAACGCAAAGCTAATAGGCTTCGTGCCCATCCATCAAGAAAAATCTGAATCTACAGAACGTTAACTTTATTGTTCATCATACTTCATAAAACATTGTTAAACGTTAGCGATCACTTTTGAATTACACTGAAAAGTATAATAAAAAAGTATAATCACATATATGATGTATAATCATATTTAAAATTATGTATTTTTACTTATTATACAACATAGGAGTGTATACCTTCCTCATGTTCCCAGTAATGGTCACAAACACTGCCCCATTCACCAGCATGGTAGATCTCTATTCGACCTTCGAAACTGTAGCTCCCATCCACCAGCCGAATGGTGCCGTCAAGTATATCTGGATTATAAAATCATTGAAAAGGAAATCAAGGTTTAATCCCTCTAAATATATAGGAATGGGACATTTTAATCATTGTTTACAATTTGTACGGATGGTAGCTGACTGGAGGGTGCCGGGCAAAACGAACATTCCCATCGGTAACTAATTAATAGCCAATTGTTCTTGAAGAAGGTTTTGGTTTTCATGTTCAGCTTTTGAAAGTTTAACTGAGAACTGAAGATCAGGCTAATATGTTCATTGAATTACCCATTCCGATTCTTTTTTGGTATACCGTACTTGGTTAAGACATCTAGACATTAACGTCAAAATGACCGTGTATGATTTTGAAAATTAACACACTTTAGGCGAAAGCATTCGCTTCTCTGTTCTCATTTCACTAGATGCCACAATTTTTTTCAGATGAATTTCTTAAAATTGTTGTCACTGTCAGTACATGATATTCCAAAAGATAAGAATTTTTAACATACCGGTATGCCGTTTTTGTCAAGAACTAGTGTCCGGACTCCGCCGAGCCCCACTTCTTTATTGTCACAATAAGCGCTATTTTTTTTTTTTTTCATGTTTATCAAGTTTACTTTAGATACGGTACCGGTACCGTAGTTGTTTTTTTACTAGTTTAGCAACGCAATGTATTCTAATGTGAAACCTTCAAACAGTGCCACTCCGGATCCTTACCGGAAGAAAAAAAAATTTAAAAAAAGCCACCCCAGAACTCACCTGTGTCGTTTATCCCGACAACTTGATCTACTGCAAAGATGATTGATAGAAGCCATAAGATACTCATTCTGAAAATATTCGATTGATTTCAAATATTTCCGCTAATCTTTTCAATCGTGCAAAATACCAAAGCACGTGTTCCGCTACTAGGGCGTCTTCATAATGCGCATCCATAATGTGAAAAGTGCGCGAAATATAAACTTTGGCTGTTGCGCGTACCCATGTGGGCGGGGCGATATTGGCGATACCAAAAGAGCCAGGCTGGGCGTGGCACACTTCTTCTGAAGAGTTGTAATTGGCGCTTTTGTAAATGATTGAGATTTATTTGCTTAGATAGTCTGGCAGGATTAGAAGCATGGTCTCTTGTCAGAGTGAAAGCACGTCAAAGTTTCTTTTAGTCATGTTGTTGTCTCAGTTTTATATGATTATCCCCATGATTCACAACCAGTATAATTTTCGCCATGGAAAGTAGCTTGCAAGCCTTTTGGACCACATGATAAATAATCAATTTGGCTAATTGATTTTATGATGGACATTATTTTCTTGTGTTGGGCAAAAGAAGTCCTGACAGTGTTACACATCGCAATATGGGTATAGCCGTTTTAAAAACAGACTTCTTCGTAGCAAGCGCGACGGAACGTATTTTGATTGGGGCCGGGGGGGGGGGGGGG
>BQKZ01001276.1:13415-24334 GCA_036244855.1 Temnopleurus reevesii
TTTTTTTCAAATGGGCGTGGCACGAAAACGGTATGCGCGGGCGCGGCGAATTTGGTCTCAAAAGTTGCGCGATACTTGAAAGAAAAAAGTCATGACGCGTCGCGAAAAAATTTTGGCGCGTGTGGGAGATATTTGAAAAAATGTTGAGGGGGGGGGCGGATTCCGCCCCCCCCCGGGCCTTTTAGGGTTAAAATATGTTACTATGCATATGTATCGACCCGTCGCCTGACGAACTTTCATTCGAAAAATCATTACTGCATTATCTTTCCTGACAAATCTATAACCTGTGCATAGTATTATCAGGGACCAATTACATTTTCTAAACATAAAGAAGTAGTGTATCTTTAGCAATTCATTCAATCTTTAAAAATAAAAACAAGGACAGCTTGCCCCAACATGTTTTCGAAAATAACATCATTTTCCAGAATAGCGTACTTTGTACTAGCAAACAAAGTTGGTGGTCACATCGTTCCAAAATCGGGTCACTATTCGGATCGAGCGGATTTTATTTCATTCATATTTTCAAGGGACATTATATTCTGAGTGAAGAAAATATAAAAAGATAGAAGGGAAATAGATACACAGGAATTATTTTAGAGACATTATAAAAAAAAAAAAATGTGATATTCATGAATTTACTGTTGATTAGAATGAAAACCATAAAAGTCCGTGTCGGTCCATGCAGAGGATCTGCCAAAAAGGACAATTAAACATTGCAACAAATCGGTTTTTTTCTTGTTTTTATTTATTTATTTATTGTTTTACTCTGATTGAGAAATTGAAGTCTCAATCGAAAGATCATATTTTATATCACCAAATCACAGTTATACTCTCGGAATGAAATATACACTGTCCAAATGCATGCATTCATGGCGTCATAACTATTATAGACTAATTATTTTTTGCAGCATAAGATTGTTAATTTGCTATTTCAATCAACCGCATTTCCAAAAATAGATTTTGAATAAAAGAGATCCACATAATTCCTTTTCTATTAGGAAATTATTTTGTTGTAAATAAATCTTCTTTTTTAATTGCATTCATTCATTTAGATTGAAAAGCATCCCCAATCTATTCGTGGCGTTAGGGAACGTCGATTGAAAGTTTGGCAAAAAAACTAGAACCCAATATTGCCAATGTGGCAATATTGGGGTGAGGACACAAAATACTTGAAGTTCCATAATTATGCATGGTGTAAATGATCAAAATCCTACAAAATCACTAACTTAGATATTGATATAACAATAAAATTGCAGCTTTTAAAAAACGAATATCTTTGTTTCCAAGTTATATTTTCTTGTCAGTAAGGTTTTTGGTGATTTTCTTTTGGTATTCTTTGGATGTCAAATTACCAATTTGTATATACTTTCTTAAGAATGAGGATGACAAATACTGTTAGAAATAGCTGTAAAAGTTGTAACTACCTTCATTCTGGAAATAAGGCTTTTCACATGGATGATTTAATTTTCATTTTTCTTACACAACGGGATATGATAAATTATGGGACCACAAATTATAAAGGCAAGTTTATACTGCATAGACGTCAAAGGTCAGCTAATTATATTTTAATATAAGGTAGATAAAGGTTCAAATAGTGAACATATAAAATAATGTCATAAACGAAACTTTAGATAATCAATTATCGTTCAAAGATATCTGGAAGTTTACTTTCCAAGCATGATGTAATATCTATTTTGATCGAGAGCAAAATCTAGACCGAATATTGCATTGTCAAAGCTCAGCTATAAGTATGTGGAAATAAAAAGCGAGATTAAAATAATGAATATGTAATATAATATAATTGAAAAAAAAACTTTGATAGAATTAATTGATTAATCATACTAAAAAAAATCAATTGTAGTTAGAAAAGGCAAACATATTTTTCAAGCATGGTGTATTTTTTTTGATCGAGGGCAAAATTTAGATCAAGGATGACGCGCGATTCCCCACAGCTGCATTAACAAAATTATAAACAATGTATTAGGCCTATGTCAAATTTATGATAGAAGAATGTATGTATATCATATCATAATTGGTGATGGGATCAATAATAACATTCTATTGCAGATTCAATCTTTGAAATTAGATAAAGACACGAAATATTCCTTTTGAATGGCATTTTTGTTACACTTTTTGCCTGTTCGGATAGAAGTAAATTGTAAACGCACAAAGCAATCTCGAACCAGACAGACGAGCGATGCAATCAGTGTCAGAGCCCGGTCGAAGCGCAGCAAAATATGGCTATAAGAAATAAAAACATCGAGTTAAAAGAGCTAAAATACGATATAACATCATTTAAAAGACTTTTAGAGGGCTAAGTTTTAAAAGATAAAAAATCAGTTGAATCTGAAGGAGATGCATTTATTTCCATACCTGACCGTATGAGCTAGAGAGAAATATTCCGATCGAATGATGACGTATTTTTTGTAGGCCTTAGAAAATTTTGTCCACAGCTAAATGGAAAAACAAAATGTATTATGTCAGATTTATCACAAAACTAGACATCTATATGTTAATGTATTTGATCATGTGGTAGAATACAATATTTTGTTGCGACTTCAATCTTTAAAATTCTACAAAACACGATATTTTTCGTTTATATGAGATTTTAGTTGTATTTTCCCCGTTTGACGAGCTGCCAAAATCATCGACGCTCAAGCAACGGTCGGCGAGTCGGGCGGGCGAGCGACATAATTTCAGTCTCAGAACTCAGTTAAATATGGCAATAAAAAGTAAAATATAGGGATAAAAAAAAAAAAAAAATAAAAAAAAAAATACAAAAAAAAAAAAAATAAAAAAAAAAAAAAAAAAAAAAAAATAAAAAAAAATAAAAAGAAAAAAAAAAAATTTTAAAAAAATTTTAAAAAAAAAAAAAAAAAATAAAAAAGAATGTTGACGAACGATTATTTTTTAACCACAGCTAAACATGTAAAATATGAACAATATGCATTATGTCAAAATTATCATGAAAAACGACATCGTTATGTTATAAAAAGTTACGAAATGGTAGAATGTAATGTTTTAATATATAATCAATCTTTAAAACGCCACAAAACAAGATATTTTAAGGTTAAATGACATTTTTACTCCAATTTTTGCTCGTTTTACGGGGTGTCAAAGAACGACTTTCGGTTGTATCAGGCGGGAGTCAACTTGAAACCGTGTTTGGCAAGCCTATATTTTGACGCTTCAAAAAATATTAAAATCTATGAAATATATTAATATTTTGGTATTATTTTGGAGAATAATGTTCGAAGAATGTAATAATGAAGTTAAAAATCTATCGACAGACATTTTATATGAAATTTAAAGCGTTTTTCGAAAAGTTTTAAACTTGATTCTAAAACTTCAAATTTGACCATTAAGAATTCAGCGAAAACTGAATGAAAAGTGTATAAAAAGGTATCAACGTAAAGCTTGAATGGTCTTCTATCTAATGGAATGAATTGCAATTGTATTTTATAATTTAATTTAAGAGAAATCGAAGAGTTTCTAACACCTTACTAACACATCCTAAAACAACACTGCCACAGTACGCCAATACACGTACTGCCAATGGGCAAGTATACGAAGCAGACGGTGCTGTCTTCCCCCACGTCCGCACGCACTTTATATATTTCCGAGAGGCCGCGAATTTCGAACCATTCGTTCACTCGCTCTCATCTCGTTTACTCAATCTACTCGCAAACCAACTACACGCTCACAATGGCCGATCAGAAGAAAGCCGCCGACAAGAAGCCCCGTGCCAAGCCAGCACACCCCAGCTCTGCCGATATGGTGGTCGCTGCCATCGCTGCCCTGAAGGAACGTGGTGGTTCCTCAGCTCAGGCTATCAGAAAGTACATCGAGAAGAACTACAAGGTCGACATGAAGAAGCAGGGTGTCTTCATCAAGCGTGCCTTGAAGTCTGGTGTCGAGAAGGGCACCCTCGTCCAGGTCAAGGGCAAGGGAGCCAGCGGATCCTTCAAGCTTGGCAAGAAACCAGCCGGCAAGTCCGATGCCCAGAAGGCCCGTGCTGCCGCCAAGAAGGCCAAGCTTGCTGCCAAGAAGAAGGAAGCAAAGGAGAAGAAGGCCGCCAAGGCTAAGGCCAAGAAGGAAAAGCTCGCCGCCAAGAAGGCAGCAAAGAAGGCCGCCAAGAAGACAAAGAAGCCTGCCGCCAAGAAAGCCAAGAAACCCGCCGCCAAGAAGGCCAAGAAGCCAGCAGCCAAGAAGCCCGCTGCCAAGAAACCAGCCAAGAAGGCCGCCAAGCCCGCCAAGAAGGCAGCCAAGAAGCCAGCGAAGAAGGCCGCAAAGAAGCCCGCTGCCAAGAAGGCCGCCAAGAAGTAAACGTCTTTACTTCTCCATCTTTTCTTCAAAAACCAAACGGCTCTTATAAGAGCCACCCAAACTCCAAGAAAGATTCAATCAGTTTACTCTTCTTTTTATTTTTGTTTTCATTTATATCTATTATTTCTCTTTGACAACATGAAATAACCTCACACTTACAAGTAATACAACATCCTTTCAATTAATTTTTGAAATGGGGTAAGGAATTATATTCAATTTAGGTGCGGGTCAAGAACCCAGTTTGATAATAGAGTTTACAATAACTATAAGTGGCGATACTAAATTGGTAAAATGTAACCGAATTTCCCGCCCAAATTTCACGGCACACCTCTATATAGGGCAGTGAACGGTCCTTGTAATCGTACCCTTGAATTTTTTTGAGAGCGGGGGGGGGGGGGGGGGGGGGGGGGGGGGGGGGGTACGAACCGATAGCCAGATTAAAAGCAAAATCAAGGGAACGGGTTTTTTTTTTTTGGAATCCACCTGATGGATCCACCTGTCAAAAGATACAAACATTGGCCTTGGGAATATAACGAATATTCGGAACCCCTCAATTGGCCATGCACAAACAAAAATTTCGCCCATCCTCAATAAAAAATAAAATAAATAATGCGGTCGGATTTTTGTAGCAGCCAATCAGCATGTAGTATTCCACAGAGATTTCTCACACCCGAGAGTTGAAGAACCTAACAGAAAATAAAGAAATATATTACCATGACTTCAAAAAAGGGAGGAAGGGTTGGAGGCGTTCCGTTCGCGATGTGGTGGAGCGCAAACGTTCCGTTCCCCCTTTTACTCAGATGGCATGATCACCCCCCTCATGCTCAGAATCGCAACTAGGATTTAACCATTATTATAAACGTTCATAGTGCATACAAATAAAAAGAACGTTCATAGTATACATTTATGATTTAACAACCCGGGCCCCGACCCAAAATTCAATATGATATTGTTATCTTTTATGCTATATCCCTCTTGTGGTCTGTGGTTTCCAATTGTGTATCAAGGTGAGGAAAAAAAAATCGGGAAGGAGAGGATGATACACGCCTGGTTTGGGACATAAACCTTTCGGAATGATAGATTTTTTTATTAGGCTATTCGAAAGTATGAACAGTTTTTCTTTTGAAACATGCATTGACACTACTATTACCTGATAAAGAGGGATATGTACCCTACAATAAGCATTTCAAGCGGTTGAAATACAAATGCCAAGAAGTAAAAACAAAAGTGATACATGTACAAGTAGATTGAGCCAATGATTGGAAGTTTTGTCCCTTTTCAACATGGTATTCTCATTCACTTAACCCTGAAAATTCTGGAGGACGACCCCCCCCCCCTGTATCTCCACCCCTCCCTCTCTCTCCCTTCTTCTCTATATACCCTACCCCTCACACCCTTTCTCTCCCGCTCTCTCTCGCACTTTACTGAGAATTTATGAACCAAGAGAGAAAAGAAACAATCGAGTACACCACATACTTTACACAGAATACAGTGTATTACCAATTTATTTTTAATACATGTACATTACAAACAGATCGAATGCCGTTATCAAAAGAGCAAATCGTATAAGCTACGTATATTATATAGGTGTTTTGAACACACTGCAAAGGAAACAGGAAACAAAAGAGTTTTACAGACATCCAATTCTTCACTTTTCCTACAGCTTACTTGACAATTCAGCACAATCCCACAAAAAAAAAAAAAAGAACGTAGGCACGTTAATTATGTAGGGACATAAAGGTAGGGGCAGGTTCGGGTGAAACCCCTAGTTTAGGCACACAATGTCCCATACAGAATACATGTATTTCTTATTATTTTCGCCCCAAAGAAAACATTACTAAAGCGATCAGTAAAATCATTCCACAATTCATACTTTCAGCTTTCATGAAGGAGTGTCGTGAAATGTTACACCGTGCATACGTTAATAATTCAATCATCATTAGTCATTAGAATTAAATCATTATGATTTCGTCATCATTACATTTAATTTTCTGTATATCATTTTATACAACGTACAAAATAGAAATCCGCATTTCATGCGGCTCATAGTTATAATAATATATACAAATAATTACAAAAGAAACAAAAAAAAGAACATTCGTAACATTTCAATGACATGAAATTAACTCAACAAATAAATAGTTAATCAACTAATTTAATTTTCTTTGGAATATAATAGCGTTATTTCTTTGTGTTTCAGAAGTCTGGTTTGAAAACATTACACTCACTCAAGAAAGTGAATTTCAAAAAAATGTTCGATTAGAGTAAAATCTCTTGATTTTCATTTGTTTGATAGTAACCACCATAGCAACTGATGAAGTTTGAAGATGTACAAAAATAGTGAAAACTAAAAACTGGTGCTCGGACTGGACCCCGATTTCGTTCTCTTTAGAAATCTCCTACTTCACAAGCAAAGGTTATCAATACGAGTACACAAACTCTTTCAGACAAAGACATATCTATCTTACATTTGCAGAGAACTTCTATCAATTAAAATGATATACCAATCGAACGGTACAACCCTAAACAAAATACATGTGTAGAGTTAAAATAATTTCATCCCTCAACAATATTCAAAGTTGGCAACAAAATAGATTTGCAAATTATTTTCCTGTTTACCGAAATTTACATAAATCAATTGTGATTTCGCAGATTATTGTCCAAAACAATATTAGTGACTTTAAATTTACATTTGCAAAAGAACTGTTGCATGGAACTTCACAAAATAACTTAAAAATTTACATATTTTTAAAACAATATCTTAGCACATATCAAGCTTTTGGTGCATATGCAACCATTGTCGCAAGCCATTCTCGACCTCCAAAAGCTCAAACTCCTGGCATCGCCTGATGTGTCTTGAGATGCAATGTCGGTAATCGGACAAGCTGGTACAGAAGTCTGCCTTGGACTGGTAGCTTCGGAGCTCGGTATTGAACGACTCCGTGCACGATGTCAGCGCTGATGTCGAACAGCTGTCGTCTTTTCGGTTCATTCCGAGTAGGGAGCCGAAGCCTGCCGCCCACCATGGGAGGTGATGGTGTTTGTTGTGAGCTATTCGTTAAGAATGGGAATTGAAAATGGAGAATAAGTAAAGATTACATTTTGAGGGATTTTTGTACGTTTTAAACATAAAAACGATACGACGATGATGATGATGATGATTTACTTAAACCTTTTTGAAAAATTTATTTATTCAAGTTATCTTTTAAATTAAAAGACAGGGTAGTTTCTTTCTAGCCACATGGCATGCTTTGCAAGAGAGCCCTGATGATGATGATGATGATGATGATGATGATGATGATGATGATGATGAGAAGGCCAAAAAATGTTTGGTTGCTCTTCACGGACTGACCATCTGAAAATGGCTCGAAATGAACGTTTCTTGAAATACTGTTTACTAAAATTATATAAACAAAATCATAGAGTATGTAAATCCATATAAAACATGTGGAATTCAACCTAAAATGTAATTTTAGACGTTCTTTGGCTTCCCATCCCTTTCTAGGTATTATTTTTTTTCCACATAAAATGTAATGTGTTTTCCCCTAACCAGATCGAACGATGCTATTTTATTAATTGGTATTAATTGAAGGGCAATGCACACTTTTTTTCCTTACGATGATGTTGATGATGAACAAGTGATGGTGATAATGCTTATGATGATGATGATGACGACGATAATGAAAACGATGAGAAAGATGATACAAAAATGGCATGTAAGAATATTTTTGTTATTATATTGCTATTTATTAATATAATACTTATTGCTATCCTTTTTTTTCTTGAAAAAGCCATCGATGTCCCTTCCTGCCACCTCCACTAGAAGTGGAAGAACCCTTTTTGCTTTCTAGCAACCGAGGGAGAGGGGAAGAATTTCTTTCCAGCCACCCACTCCCATTGATAAATCCTAGACCGGTCAATTTAATGCAACTCACCAGAATGGGCCGACCGCTTCGGTCTATATTCAACCACGTCTTCGCCCTCCGTCTCCGGGTCCGGTACAGACGAAAGAAGCTCTGAGGGCTCCATTCCACCGTGGTCATCATCCTCGCCGTCGATCACCATTCCATCATCGAGCTCATCACCGTTGCCGCCATTGGTAGCGTCGTTCGTCAAGCCACCGATGTCGAGGTCAGGGCAGAAGCTGACGGTGCGGTAGGTGGCTATGAGGTCGATCACGGCTTGGGAGTAGGAGGTGATGTCGCAGAACAGCTGCTCGTGCTCGATGCAGTCGAAATAGGTCTGAATGAAACAAAAAAAAATGAAATAATAAGCATATCAATTTTCAAATTTCTCCTAAACCTTAATGTTCTTCCATCTTACTCAATCTCAATGAATTATTCACAACCCCACTCTCTCCCTTCTCTCCCATCCCTCTATCTGTCTATATTTCTCCTTCACCAACCATTCATTTAAATCAATCTCCCCTCTATTCTAATCTTATATAACTTGTCTTTATTTTCACACTCTCTCTCTCTATTGGTGTTTTATTTGTCTTTTACTCTTCATTTTCATGTCTAGACCTTTCTCTCCTCATCATTCAATCACTTCCCCCTCCATTTTGATCCTTTTATCTATCCATCCGTCTATCTCTCTTTCTCTCTTCATCTCTTTTATCTGCCTCACATCCTTAATTCCATTATCCATGTCAATGTCTATACATCCCTTTTGCACACTTTCTTTTTATCCACTCAACTCTCCTTTCCTCTTTCTCTCAGCCCTCTCACCATCATTTTTCAGTATCCCATATACTCTAACCTCCTTTGATCATCTAGCACCCGTATCAACCCCCCTCTCTATCTTTTCATTTGAAGAATAAATAACATGTTTGGGTGTATGTGGCAGTCATAAACAAGGAATAAATTAAACTTTAAGTTCATTAACACGTGTAAATTGATTTACCTGAAATGCACTGCACAGCATCCCCTGCTGGTTTTCGCCATTTGCTGGGTCCGTAGCTCGGATCAAATAGACAAATTCGTCATCGCATCGTCTTATTGCATCTACTTCACATTCTAAATATAAAAACAAAGATCAAATAAATGATAAATAACTAATATCGTTTCCAATATTCAATATATCGTTTGCAATATTTCAATTAACTTCCATAAAACCATATTACAGAACTGTAAGTTTTTGCGATGTAACTGAAAATATTTCCCCAAACATATAATTATCTTCCGCTGCAGGCCAATTACTGCAGAATATTATATCAAAATGGCAACGAAGCTTTCTCGATGTAACATCTATTCATTAATTTGTTTTTGTCCACATTCTTTCACGTGTGCTGCTGGTAAACTAACTACTTTGAAAATATTTGAAACCGACACCAACACTACGAACTGAAATTAATGTGACTTGGTAGTCGTTCTACCATGATACAATAAGAGCACTAGCGCCATCTCGTGTTGTCAAGTGCACAAAATTCGTCCAGGGTAGTTCATGAATATTCATAAACATTTTGCTCTTCTTGTGTGACTCAATTTTAATGCCCAGAGAGGTCAACCATAAAGAAATAGGTATACGATAGGAAATTCGAGCGTTTGGAGCCAAAACGCTGAACCAAATGTAATGAAACACAGCAAGGCAACAAATACCGTTCACTCAAACATTCGTTCGAGAGGTACTTTAAACTTGCATAAATAGATGCCTACATCTCATCAACATTTCGTACTGGCTGGCAAAGGCTACATGTGGCGAATCATCCCCTGCATTTTCCAAAATTATTGAAACAGTTGCTTTCATTACTTTAGGGGTGGGGTCATCAAAACTTCGATATGCAAAATGATGATCTAAATATAAGGATGCTAATATTTTAGAGCACTACATCAAACGTTATTGGACCAAAACACAAAACGTGTTTTATCGTCCGGAAAGGGTAGTAAACCCGCCTATTAAGTTATAGCCTAAAGATGATGAATTTCGTGCTAGGGAACATTAACGCCATGCAGGAGATTTGAACCCATGACCTTCTCATTGAATGACGCGACAAGACGACGTACCTTGAGCCACGACCCAGACGAATCCATGCCGGACGAACTCGTCTTGTGACAAGCTACGATCACCGTCGACGTCGAAAGCTCCAAAGAGAATGTCGAGTTCTTCTTCGGTCATGTTTCCGTTCCGAATGACGTATTCCTTCCGGGTCACGAGGCCATCACCGTTGAGGTCAGTTAGTTTGAAGACTCTTCGTCTCGCTGCTCGGTTGTTTGTGTATTCACGTTTCACTCTAAAGGAAAACATGAAGAAATGGAAAAATATTAGAGTATTATATTATATTTTTGCTGTAATTTTAATTGACGAAATTCTCGATCGATGTTTCATTTAGAACAAGAATTGGATAATAAAATGAAGATGCGACAACAAATGCTTACAACCAAGCCCCTCCCCCCACCCCAAGAGAATAACAAATGTTAAAGGGCTTTAGAAAATATTGGTTTAAAAATCAATACAATATTGCTGTAAACCAGATAACCCCCAAACCGAAAGTGTTCAATCACGATGCTGAAAGTTGAAAAGAAAATAAATTTACTGACACATATTTTACTTTATTTGCTCGAGTTTCTGGATGAAGTTCGGAATACAGATTTAGA
>BQKZ01001276.1:31157-42760 GCA_036244855.1 Temnopleurus reevesii
CTGCCCCCATTCTTTTTTTTTTTTTTGGGGGGGGGGTGGTAGATATCAAAATGATGTTACCCTCGACAGTGGATCACGTGACAGACTATCGGGTGATCAGATAGATCCCTGGATTGGGCTAATGAGAGCAGAGGATAGTAGACGGCCTGTCCCATCACTGATCTCATTACATCCCCCATTTTTTTTTTTTTTTGGCGGGGTCGGTTATTTTGGCAGACATCAAAAGGGTCTGCATTTTTATTATGGTGCCAACAAAGTGAACACTGAGAGCAATTGGTTATACAGGTTTCTCTTCACTGAAACGGATTGGAACCAATCTTGTTTTTTCTTTGAATCTTTACATATTTCATTACTTTTTTTCGAGCCATTTACGGGGAATTTCATCTTTAGACATATAAGAAATAATCCCGGATATGCACATGACCATTAGATAATACATGTACCAGAATTCTAGTTAACACATTTAAAGAAAATGTAGGTACAAGAATAGCTCAAATGGGATGAAATGTTTCAATCCGATATTTGACACAGTTGCTAGGACGATCCTGCCCCTGCCTAATTAATTTATCCACAACGCTGATTTACCTAACGCGTATATCCGTCCATGGGAAATCCCCTGGAAACATTTACTTTGAGAATTATTTCTAGGAGCAGAATTTGATGGACGAAGTAAAGCCCTGTGTATGATGTCAGTCGGATGTGATGCTATGTGAGAATGTGGCAAGGGACATGGGACAACCCCCCCCCCCTGATTTAATGATTTAATGTGATTATTATACGTTAGAGACATTGCGATTACAAAATGATTCCCAGTACTCTACCGAATATGACCTAACAGGCCGTAACCGAGAAAGGGGGGGGGGGGCACTTTTGTACCCCACTAGTCAGCAGGGGTCCATTTCATCCCCTAAAATGTTTCAAAAGGTGATTACTATTATCATATTTGTTTGTCAAGCGATCGAAAGTTGAAAAAAAAATGCACATCTTGTCCAAATTTGCACCACAGCAAAAAGAATCCTATTTTTAGCTGGCCATGCCCAACTAACTGAAGGCATTGGGACGATCTCGAGCCTTCATCATCCCACACTGTCCAAACCTATTCTCCATGATCTTGTCGAGAAATCATATACGAGTTTGGTAATACAGGTTCGGAACACCAGCACAGAATAGCAAATAATTTGATGAAATGTCAAAATGAAAATATTTTAGAATAATTAAAGAATGATTAAAGAAGAATGTGCCACCATTGCAAACATAGAGCCGTTTGTTCATAGTGTGACAACCAATTAACTTTCTTCAATCAACTTTTGTGTAATTTACCAACGAGGGCGAATTTCAACTATTAAATCGATTGGATAAATATCGCTTAAACCATCCAACAGTTATGTTAACAGTATTTTGCCCAGTGGTGGTTAAAATTTTGCACAATTATTCTAAAAGTGTAAATAACTTCGCTGTTCTGATATTATGCATTATTGATTACGGACCTGCCCGGAGTCTTCAGTGATTAAGAAATATTATAATGAAATGTCTAAAAGAAGGGTTCCTTGTGTTGAAGAATGATTAAAGGTATTCGTTGCATGATGCCAGACGGAGAGAGTTTGTGACGTCACAACATCTCTTTGTTTGCAAATGGTGTGAAAATAAACTTTCTTAAATCAACTTCTTGTATATTACCAAATTTCAGCTATTTCATCGATTGGATAAATATTATTTGAACAAACGGTTATGTGAACAGTACATGTTGCCCAGTCTGTGCTAAAATTTTGCCCAACTATTCTAAGAGTGTAATTACTTTCCATACCCCTTTATTCTACAAATGCCCCTAAAAACCGAGCCCCCTATACGCCCCTAGAAAACAATTGTACACTGAGACAGTGAAGGTGTCAACCTGGACAAATCAATGACGTCATTATTAGTACATCTCTTTATTTTCCTGATGAAGCTGTCGGATATCTAATTTGCTGAGGTAGCACATTTGGCAAAGCGGCCCGTAGGGTTGCCGCCATGGCGGATTAAGAAAACAAACACAATTATAGATCAATCGGACTTACAAATTTACTCGTTTTGAATCGTGTGCACTGATATGCTTCATATGTTGAATGGGCAGAGCGGTGCAGTTCCAAGTGCATTATTGGCAATACGCCACCATGCAACAAAAAAAAAAAAGGTGTTTCATCGATGAATGCACTGTACTGTTGCTAAATAATCTTTGGATATTTTCTGTAATTCTAACTTTCGAACACTACTCGCTGTTCCTTCATCACAATTATAGAACAATTGGACTTACAAATTTACTAATTTTGAACCCTGCCCACTGATTTATTTCATATAACTGTGGAATGAGCAAAGAGTTTCAAAATGTATTATTGTCTATACGCCACCATGCAAAACAATGTGTTTAATCAATGAATATATTGTACTATTGCTCAAAATGTTTGGATATTTTTTGTAATTCTAACATTTCAACACTTATCACTATCCCTTCATCACGATTACGGCTTATTTGTTATTTTTAAATCTTGCCCACTGACGTGTTTCATATGTGGATTGAGGAAGCACTTTCAAGTTAATCATTGTCTCAATGCCACCATTTACTGTTTTTAATTAATGTAATTTTTACTTGTAAATAAGGGTGTTTCATCAATGAATGCATTGGACTATTGCTAAAAGTGTTTTGATATTTTCTGTAATTCTGACATTTCAACACTAATCACTGCATACATTTTATCACAATTAAATAGATAAATTCGACTTACAAATTTACATCTTTGAATTGTGCGCATTGATATGTTTCTTTTTTTTTTCATGAGAAAAGCATTTTCCAAGTGTGTCGTGAACTGGATGCTACCATTAATTGTTATGAATCAATGTTATTAGTACTTGCTAATCAAAGCGTGTCATTAATGAATATACTACTTGAATAAAAACATGGCCAGGGAATAAATGATGGAAAATAATATGCTGTATTAATATTCGATCATTTTAACGGATATATGGACATTTCTTCCACCCATAATTATAGTCGTTCTAAAGATGTATGAACTCTATGATGTCTGTACGACCTTTTTGCTTTTTCGTATTTTTTATTGAATGATGTTCCCATGCCCTTCCCATCGACTAACTTTGGTTACGTCAGGGATTTTATTTGATATCAATTTGGAAAGCTAATTTGACTCAAAGGTTGTTCGCTCTCGAAATAACCAATTTTTAGTCTAGACATATAGTAATGAAAGAAAACAACTCTTAATTTGGGGAATGGCCTTCGATGTGAATAGCTCAATTTGTCTGTGCTTATATAATTTGTAACATAGATAAATCTATTTTCATTCTTCCAAGGGAAGCGGGGTCAATCTTTGGTTTACCTATTTTGTTTGTTACAGAAAACTAAAATCTGGGAAAAGAAAAAGATCAAAATTGGATTGAAATTGAATTATGCAGAATCGATATATGGAAGATTGGTCATGGTGTGTAGTGGTTCTGACTCTCGCCTTTGTACCAGAAAGGTTGCTGTTCGAATCCCACCATGGCATTATATCTCTCGAAAATAAGAGGGAATGATATTTCTTTTACGTGCACCTAGCTAATAAGCATGTTCAAATGGCAGATATTGACTTTGTCAAAATATTGTGTCCATTCTACTCCCAGTGATTGTCCAGTCCCCATTTTGGATTTACGTTTTAAATCGTTTTGTAAACGAAAATCATCCCACGCTCTTCCCCTATGTACGTGTTTTTCTGCGTCACAAGTCTGGAAGAGCTGAAATATTGATGAACATATTCCGATTGAAGTAATTATGCGCCCATTCCCTTTTCCCTCTTTTTTGTGCTTCTCTGTGAGATATAAAGATTCAATCTGAGCAGAAGGGACAAAGGAATCGGACAAGGTTAACAACTTCATTAAAAAATTCACTATAGCTTCATGAATACGATAGAAATGAGCTCTCCTGTTTATTCCTTGAGTAGTTGCGACATATCTTATTTGTTCGATATTTGTTAGCAGAATAAGAGGAAAGTGAATTTAATTTTGCACTAATCTGGCTGTTTTGAATGCTTCAATAGAAATTGTTTACTTTGTTCAAATCCTTTGTCCCTTCTGCTCACAGTGATTATATAATCCAATTAACGTTTGTAATTATCTTGAAAACTAAAATTATCCTGCGTCCTTCCCCTAAACTTTCATTTCTGGGAAACTAGTCTGGCAGAGCTAAAATATGGATGAATATAATTGGATTTGGGTACTTCTGCGCCAATTCCTACCCGTCTCCTGTTCATGCTTCCCTGTGAGATATAAAGATTCGGTGTGTGCAGATGGGATAAAGGAATCGGACAAAGTAAACGACTCCATTCAAACATTAACACTAGCTTTATGAACACAGCATAAAGTAGCTTTCCTGCTTATTCACTGAACAGATGCGACATATGTCCAACATTTCTCCACAAATAAGAGGGAAGGAGAATTTCCTAACGAGCATCTAGCCACTGTTAATGTTCAAATGGAAGTTGATCATTTTGTCCAAATCATTTTTCCCTTCTGCCCAGAGTGACTGGACCTAACGAGTTGAATCGATCTGGAGTCACTTTCACGAAATGGTCTGAGTTACCTACCCTCTTCTTGCTATGACGGCTTAATTTCTTGTGCACCCCTCTTACGTAGACGTATCAACGTTTGTGTCTATGTTCAGAGGTTGGCACAAGAAGTCAAGCCGTCTTAGCAAGGAGAGGACAGCGCAGACCGTTTCGTGCACTTGACCCTGTATGGATGCATTTGTATATAGGTCACCCCTCCCCTCGAAGTGCGTTTATGGGATAAATCTGGCAGAGTTGAAATATGGGTGAATATATATTTGGATTTTATTCTAAATGAGGTCCCCACTGCGGTGGTCTACGGATCATCTGTGGATAAGGACCAGATGACTTGAAAGGATTTACCTATCAAGTGTTTAGATATGGGTCATCCCTTACAAGTGTATATGCGTATGAAACGCCCATTTTTCCTCAGAATGGGCAGAACTAGAAAATTCAGTTTGATTCGATGTTTTCTCTCTCCTTTATAAAGCTACACTTTCCAGATGTAAATGATTGAAAATATAGTCCTTTGTTAATCACTCAAAAGAGCGAGATTTTCCGTTCATGATGTATTGCTATCATAAAAATAATTACTGCCATTGTTATTGCAATTGTTGCTACTATTGCCCTCATTATTATAAGTAAACCATATTATTGTCTTTAGGACCATTATACAGGAAGAATGTTAAAGAAATAATTACATTTTCATTTAAAAAGGTGATTATTTTCACATTTCTTTGTTTTATTTCATAATATTTACCTGGGCGAGCGCGTGGAAAGTGTTGAAAAAAGATTTCTCTTAAAAAAGGACTGGAAGCGGGAAAACAATTGTTTATCATTGTCTTATAATCATCTTTATAGAGGCCTGTGTCTTTGTTCATTTTAAACACACTACATCATGACCTATTTCATACAACAATCTTGTCATGCTTGTGATGTCTCATCTAACGTGGATTTAAGAAGAGCAAAAAAAAAAAACCCTCGATCGAGACAACACATCGGTAAGAGTTGAGTGGATGTTTACTTGGCTATGAAGGCAAGAATAAACATTGAGGTGGTATAGAGTCGCATATACACGGATCATTTATCACTCACAGACACGTGTGTGGCGGTCCTACACGCCAACATCATTTATCTTTTGACAAAGAAGATCAAGAGACAATACATGACCCATCAACTAAAGACTAAAAATTACATGAAATATGGGTTATTACAAATATTTTATCGAGAGCAAACGCAGTTCTTGGTAAAGATGGATCGAGGAACATCATCTGAAGTAGAGGGGCTCTGTTTTTACAACTTATCCACAATGACACATGATTGCACGTATTCATCGAATATTTTAAAGTCGCAAAAGTTGTGGGGTTTGAATTCGCATCATGAAAGGTCGCATCATTCCAAGTTAGAAGCTGTACCGACTGAGCTGTGTCGGTCTTACTGACCGATGGATACTAGAACATAAAACCTTTTGTTAAGCTATTAAAAGTGTATACTTTGACTTACATGTATATCTACTTTTTATTTTTGTCCCTCTTTAGGGGTAGACGGGAAACATACGTTTCAACCATTTATAAAATATCAATGGAGTCTATGTTTGATGTCTTGTGAATCCACCCGCGTCGGTCAAAAGTAACGAACAGCTCGGTTGTTCGAGCATTAGGTTTGGAGTAAAGCAAGTCCTCGTGGCATGGGTTTGAATCCAACAGCTGCCGCGTTTTTCACAACATTTTGTAAAATGTTTTCAAGCTGAGGACAAGAGGCAATATTACATCCGAAAATGGTATTTCCAGTTTAGAAAGGTTCTGCATCTTTTCTTTCTAACTATTAAAAGGAAGGTCCCATTACGAATTCATGTGCGGAACAATATTGATGAGACCAAAAAAAAAATATATGTTGCACATATTTCTGGTGAATATGTCACGATGTTCTATTGGAAGAAAAAAAAACCCAAATGCAATATAACCTTTAAGATTACTCTCATTTTATATGTTTCACTATTCAATTCATTCACTCTTTGGAAAAAGTTGGGTAAACGTTTACTTAACACGGGGCAGCAAACTATCCATTCAACTTCTGATTCAATATTTCCAACTTTTAGAGGAATCGACAGTATAACATACAACTGTTGGTTAGAATCCACAATAACTTGGACATATTTTATCCAATAGTTGTGTTATGTTAATGCCGAGTGAAGAGTAAACTTTTCGCCCAACATTTTAAGAGCGTCGGAATTCCTGTTATGAAGAAGTTTAAATGAAGGATATACCATGGGTATTAAGGTGTTATGCACTACCATTTGGCTGGCGACAATTCGTGAAAAAATTAAATAACTTCAAGAAATCTCACCTAGACGACATCGACTCCCCGGGGAGGAGATTGAGCCCCTCTTCGGTGACCGTCGTGCCTTCGTCGATCACGGCACCAGGCTCCGCGAGCACGGCTGCGACCACCGGGACGACCACCGCCAGCCGACACAGCAAGACGATCCGAACATTCAGCACCGCTAGGCTCCATGATGATATCCTCATCGAAATCATATTCAATAATTAATGTCTGAGTTATAGACTCGAGAGATCCTGTGTTGTATATTCCTTGGTAAATATCCAAAAGTTAGGGTATCTGTGAGAGAGGAGAATGGAGAGGTTTATTTGAGAATGAAGAATTCAGATTTTGGATGCATGATCGTCACGATTGAGACGCGAAGCATTGAATCATCTGACTTGACAAGCGTCCCGATCTGGTCAGCACGAACGGGCATGAGTGTTCTATATGGAGGTACGGTACTGGAGTACGCTCAACTACATGTCATGTGCGCTGAAGAGTATCAACCTGGGTTGCGGGGTTGTATTTCATAAAACTGTTCTTAGATAAACGCACAACTCTACGCACGACTGGTGCTCCTTTCTTGAACTCAATGTGATGGCATCTGACAGAGGGTCACCAGCCGTTCGGATATTCGTACATACCTCTACGAACCGCTTTGTGAAACACAACCCTGTGTAGTATTTCACCAAGTTACCAACGACTTTAAGAGCGACTTTACAAACGACTGGTAACAGTTCTTGTGCTGAATTATGGAGAATTTGACACGTATCACACGTAATCACGTATTTTCGTCTTAATTTTTAACAACGATTAGGTAAAACACACCCTCGGTCAATGTTTGACCAAGATAAGAAAGACTTTCTGAATTACTTAAGAACGACTGGTATCAGTTAGCGTTCTAAATGATTGTACGATTATCAATCGTTAAGCATAGGCACTAATACCAGTCGTTATTTAAGTATATCTCATCTTGGTGAAACACCGCCAAGGTCCGACGAAATTTGCGAAGTTTGGGACCTTGGACACAGAGTTTGTTACGGAGGACACAAAGTCTGTGACACGAGACGCGAAATTCAGGTTTCTATACAGATACAGTTTGCGACCAAATACATTGTGCAAGTCGCGGTTACCGAAATTCACCTCCTATCTCAGAATGTTTGCAAACCTTGCGTCCTCAGGTCACAAACTTTGCGTCCCAGGTCACGAACTTCTCCAAAATCTTAAACATCACGCTGCATACATATATAGCCAGTCGTTGAGGTACTTACGAGCCACCGTACAGTATTAACTGTGCCCTGGCTATCTGTGCACAAGAGTACACGTGCACCCTACATGTCTAGCCGACTTCATACGGCAAATATTGAAGGAGGAGCCGCAAACAAAAACCAACTTAGATTCATATTTGTTCCAGGTGAAGCGTACTGACATCTCCCTGGATAAACCTTACCTACGTTTAATCCGACATAGCAACATTAATTTTGCACTCTTAGAATTTCCGTGGGGACCGTGAGGAAATTTTACACCGTAGTAAATCAATTTGAGAGGATCTCAGGGTGAAAAAGGACTCGGAACGGGATTTGCCTCACCATGTTCAGATTTGACCACAAAATATTCATATTTAACGTCATGAAGCTGTCTTTTAATTCGGAATAAATTCTTTTACCGGTCATTATGACGCGGCATTTCGAAGCATGTGCTACCATTGAGAAATCGTGTTCTGCAACTGACCGACCAAGATATTACGGTGTTTTTTTTTTTTACAAAGAAAATCCTAATTCATAAGGGTGACGAATATTTGTCACATGTCACTCCACCATTAAAATTATGTCACATTTAAAAGAGGGTGAGTTACACTTTTGTGGGTGCATTGTTATACATCAATATTAATTTCGGTTTCAGATTAAACAACAACAACAACAACAACAAGTACTAAAGAGTTGTTGGGTGGTATACAAATATGAAAAACAATATTCATACCATTTTTCCAAGTTGTATGAAAGTTTTATCGTAATCGAAAATCCAGCACCACAGTTTTTAATCACTAATGTGATATTCTGTTATTGAATTATAAACGTAAATTAATCACGGGTCGTAAATGTACTCAAGGGCTTTAAAAGTAAAAAAAAACAAAACAAACAAAACAAAAAACACCTAAACAAATGAATACATAAAACAATAACATTCAACACATAATATGAGTATACTGGTTCATCATGCCGTTTAACATATACAGTGTGCCAATATATCTAGTCAGTAGAATGAATCGGGCATTAGGCCTCTCTGTCCAAATAGATACCATTTATGATATTCCTGCATATAACGCTGAAATCCAGAGGTAGGGAGGCCAATGTCAAATTTGATTGAGAAATAATTGTTTCCAAGTCCAGCCTTTCTAACGAGGATTTAATTAATAATTTCAAATGCGTATACTGCTCGGAATAATTATAATATCATTCCCATACAGAGTATATTCGTATAAACTAATTAGACTTATCATTGGTGTCCCACACATTAACATAACAGACCTGAATAGGGAGGACATATCGTACTTTTTTCCTTAAAAATGATCACAATTGTTATGTATCCTATCTTTTCTTTATTCAATCTATTCCTAATTCCTAATGTAGATACTGCATTTATTGGGTTATATTTTTACCAGCGTTGTGAAAGAAAAATACATTGGAAGCTTGTTGTTCTGGAAATAAATGAAATGAAATAAAATGAAATAAATGTGTATACGAGTAATCAAATCACAGAAATTCCGTGTCAAACTGACCCGTAAAAAATTCACTTGGGCACAAACTTTACTATTCATATTTTCACGAAGTGACGATGGCCAAAGAATATTGATGCATGGAGACAAAGAAATCTCGACATAGTAGCAATTCAGGAGAACATCACATTGATATGTGTGTAAAATCTATACATTAGCGAGGTTACGCACCGTCAACACGAACGGCAAAATCGCTAATCAATAATCAATAATCAGCGGCGAAGAGCAGAATTATACAACGGTATTTGCTCAATCCCACGTCCGTCTAAGATGCAGGAACGTAACCAATCATATGCGGCCAAGCGTATCACGTGCCTATTATGCAAATCTTTGGATTTCGGCGTGAAAGCTCGACTCCTGACGTCACACTCAATTTGCATACTGCCGTTGAGTGAGTAGCGTAACAGAAGTTAAGAGCAACGGAGGGAATAAGGACGGGTTAGCAAGAACGCAGGAATCTGACGAATTCTCCCGTCGTTGAGCCGCTCCGTTGTCGAGCGTAACCTGGCTAATAACACGTTTCAACGAAATACTTACCGCTTTTATGCAACATTTCCCTTTGGCTACCGTCACTTCGTGACACACGGACGAAATGTTGATCAGAATAATGTAGAATCAAAATCTCGATTTGAGCCCTGTCTTGTTTACTTTAGAATTATTGTCATTCGAGAATGAAATCATAAGGTTATCTCTATGTCAATACAGAGTCCATCTTCCTGCCCAAGAAAACACAAATCACATCATTACGTATTGTCACAATAGCTTTTGTTTTCCTCCAAGGTGCATGTTACAGTAGACAAATAAGCTGTTTGGTTGCCCAAGAATGTCATTGTTTACAAATAAGGTCGGTCTGTCGCAAATATTTTTTTTTCTTTGGAACAAATTCAATGTAGAAAATAAGATTTGGAAGGGAGTAAAAAGCCAAAGAACACACGAAGAAAACTTTTTGGTTGTAAAGTGTGTCTTTAAATTTAATGAATTATCTTAATTTGAGTTGAAAGAGGAAAAAAGGTGTGGGTCTGGTCATTTTCAAACTACTCGTAGGTCGTGTGCAACCAAACATTATTAGGTCCTACCGTGAGGGAAAGGTGTAGAGTCATGATAGGGTCACGCACGGCCAGATTTTGCACTGCGTCCTTTGCGAATTAAAGCCGTATTGACCCGTCTCGAGCCGGATAGACCCGCATCGATCCGTATCGAAACAGACATTTCTCATTGCGGGTTGAATCTAATTGATAAAGGATTGGTGAAAGTCAATACTTATTTATCCCTTCATTCATTTTAGGGGTACATTTTACAGCGTGATCTGTCCTAATTATGACCGAGGAGAAAAATTTGACATTTATTAGCTATTCAAACCGGATTTGGTGGAAATCTAATTTAAAATGTCCCAAATGTTAATTTGTATGATTAAAATCTGCCGTGGAGCGTGGATCAACTTCTCTCACCCGAAGCTATACAGCTTTCACATTCATCACACACACTCTAAGAATAAAAGGATCGAATTCCTATAACTTTGATAATTTTAAAGAATGAAACTATATTGTCACGCTATAGGCGCATTTTTTTAAGGTGCAAAATTGTGCAATCTTGCATCAGGAATAAAAATGATAATTAGGCCTAAAGGTTCATGGAAGTGATATTCCTTTTGCCAATTCTTGGGGTAGAGGGTCTGTCCATTGAGCTACACAACTGAGTGGAAAAAAGCAATTTCGTGTTACAACAATCGAAAATTGAACATACAAATTTGCACTTTTTACGTACGTAACATAATTTCCATACACATGCAAAAGTGCAAACGTTTATATTATAGTTATGTTCAGCAGATGGGCGGGGTGATTATATTTAAAAAAAAATCATAAAAAGGCCTTTATTGAATTTTTGTCCCTTTTCTTCAGAAATGTTTTTTTTTTTTTTTTTTTTTTTTTTTTTTTTTT
>BQKZ01001276.1:59651-114025 GCA_036244855.1 Temnopleurus reevesii
CTTCAGCTTTCTATACATATCAACATTTCTTCGTAAAACCATATATGCTCAATTTGCCAACCATTTCAAAAGTGTTACGTTTTTATTGAGACACACTGTATTAATCCGAGTATGCAGAATCTCAAGCATATATTTTCTGTCTTCAAATAAATCTACGAGATAAAACTATACTTTCTCCAAAACGCGGATCGTATAAAGCCAGTCGTATTGGTGTGCGATGGATTCTACGCGTCTCCACATAGTCTGGAGACAAGAGTACTGGACAAGGTACATGGCAGTAATGGGGTCTCCGTTGTACATACATCGATCACCGGATTCAAACTATGAGTTCACGAAGTGTTATATCACCCTTCTAAATTTGCGTTAGCTGCTAAAAACTAATGTCCAAGTCGCATAGAACCCCAGATTCAACAATATTCTTTGTCAAGGACTCGACTGGTATAAAAATTACAAGGAATCGTGTTAATTCGTGTTGAATCGGGCCTCTATGCGACCTGGGCCAAAGGCATGAAATGGTCTTCTTGGTCTTCTTCTTGATAAGACTTCTTAACTTCTTGTGCAAATCTCTTAACACGGACACGAACGTGGATAGGTCTATGTTAAAAAGACGGCACAAGCGGTAAAGACGTCTTAGCAAAATGAGGACGATAGCTAAGACCATTTCGTGCAATTGGCCACAGGGCTTTAGCAATAATGATGCGACATATCTAATGTCTACGCAACAGTTCTTAATAATTCCACATATTTTTTCAGTGATTAGTCTCTACGTAAATTTTCAACTGTATTCCTCCAAGCTAACACTACTTGAATTACCTATCATCCAGCTTTTTCAGACTTTTTCAACAGTTCAACAAAGTTAACAAGGTACACAGTCACATAGAAGCCCAGGATCAACACGATTCAACACGCCTCTTTGTTCTGAGGCAGTAAACTGTGAACTTATTAAAAAGAAACGTGTTCAAACGTGTTGCTACCGGGCTTTTATGTAACCGGGACTTTTGAAATGGAATCCTAACATATTGATTCAGACAACTTGACAACAGTTGTAAAATATACAAATGGCAACTAGACAAGATTATACGTTTTGAGGGATTTTACCCCTGTATTTATTTCACCAGTATCAATCGAGGTGAATTCATAAAAAATATTGTACACATACAAATCGGCAACACATAAATGAGTCAAATATACACTTTACACAAAGTACATTAATAAAACAGATACATATATCTTTAAAAGACAGTATACATACACACACGTTATTTTACAATTTACAATTTACAACTAGTACTGTAATCATTTTCAAAAGATAACAGGGTAAACGTTCATAGCAATGTAAATAGACTTCCATAAATACACACATTAGTACAGATGGGCTGGATTTTAACGATCACAAAACATTTTAAAAGTCATTAAAAATCCACATCCGGTCTAAAATTTAAATTTTTATTGCCTGTGATGGACAAATTTGATCCCCTTAATCAAAGAGAATACTGTATTTCAGATAATGGTAAAAAAAAGAGCATTCCCGAAAAGTACGACTTTACAAACCTATTCATATTCTTACGTAAGATAAAAGGATTCCAAAAGGGTATTGAAATTGCGGTCCATTTCAATGTAACGATCTGCAGCCTAATTTTCTTCATTTTTCTCCAGTAAGGTTGTTTTTCTTCATTATTTTACTATGCTAAAACCATTTTCCCGATAACGGCAACAACCAATCACGGTGCTAGGAACAATAGCGTGCACTCGTTCGCTCCGGGACTCTCCCGTGTCAATATAAGGCGCGCGCAGCGTGGTCTATTTCATTATAATAAATTCAATTAAAAAGTCTGATGACGACTAGCAGTATACAGCAGCCGAAACGTCATTCTACTAACGTTCTACGTTTGCACATCGTGAGACAACTGATCAACAATCTTCAATTATTCACCACGATGAACCTGTTTCAAACCATAATACATGTTGTTACTAACACGTGATTTACAATAGGCGGTAACTCCGGTACTGTACAATTCCAGCCGCGGTAATATGTCCGTTACACCAATAGTGAGTTCATATCTTGTTGAAATTTCTTGAAATTTAACATGTGTGTCACAGAGACTACTGCTTCATAAATATTATATTTCAAATTTGAGTTTCAATGAATGGGAGTCTGCAGATCCACTTATTTTGTGGAACAGACATGACAATTTCGTGGAATTGCCTTATTTTTGTTTAAATATCAACTTTAACAGTTTATCGTCGACAACCGACAAAAACAATTTGGCACGAGTTAATAATCACTAACGTTGCCTCCAACAAACATTATGTAATGTGAACATGTAAGGCCCCGGTCACATAGGGCCCCGGAAGCAACTTAACACGATTCAACACGACTCTTTGTCAGTTCACAGTTGGCTGCCTGCGAATAAAGAATCGTGTTGCTTCCGGGGCCTTATGTGACCGGGCTTAAGGAAGAATTTTAAAAATAGATTCATATGGATTAAAATCACATGGAAAATTAAATCCGAACCAAATAATGCCCGAGTCGGTTACATAGTTTTGAAAGACAATATGAACGTGTACATTTGATTGGAATGTATAGCAATATCATACAGAGGGACAGCGTAAAGGTAAGAATTCTATCATTAACGTGACATGAGAATCCAATAAATATCATCGACGATGTAAGGTAACAATTGAAATAAACAATTTCATCATGATCAATATTAAAATTCATAATAATCCATTAAGTAAATGCTCTAAAATTCATTGCAATATCTACTTTAAAATATTAGCAATTAGAGTGGGTCATTATTCATTAGAAATAACAAAATTTGTATATTACTCAGGTACATATAATTAACCGAAAAATAACTTCATCTGACATGATGTGCATTACTAGATACGGAGTTAGAAGCAAATAATGGACTCGTTTACGTCGACACACGGAACGTTAAACCGAGTTAGGCTCCGCGTGTTGCTTTTTGATACATGTGAGCTAGTCTTCGTATTAATCGTCTTTTGATTAGTCGCTAGAAACGTTCGATATTCAGTTCATATTCATATTCCAAAACTAAAATGGTTTAGTGTTTATCGACCCACTCGCAAATCATAATTTTGGCGTCAGGCATCCTTTAAGCTGGAGGTAATGGCTTCTACATGTAAATAAAATCACAACCACGGTGGAAAATTGACAATTTTCACATGCGAATCGGAGTGAAAAATCTAAATTAATTATCTCCATAATATAAACACAGTGAGTGACGTCGAAAAGAAAATCGTGAATAGGTTTCAATTATATCCACTGTAAGCAGAAGGGACAAAGTAATTGGACAAAGTACATTATTTAATTCAAGCCCTATTGTCATAAAAGCTTCACGATGACAAATGAAAATAGCTCCCCGACGTATACACTGTACGTGTACGACCCCTGTTTTCTCCGTAGAATAAAGGGGAAAGAAATTTCTTTAGTCTCCATCTAGCTATTGTGAATGCTTCAAATGAAACATGGTTAATTGTCTAAATCCTTTGTCCCTTCTGCTCACATCGATTCTAAAGACGCAGTGATATTAAAACGCAAAAAGACAAGGCATGCAAAGCGTATAGTCAGGCTAACACTTGCCTGATTCTGTGGCACGCATTGGCACGACTCAAGTTGACTAGAGTCGTGCCAGTGCGCAAATTGTCGTGAACTGGCGTGAAGTATGCGCAAACACATCGTGACTGCGTGCCATATCAGGACGATGCGGGATGATGGGTGCCAATCGGTGGCAGTCCGAGTCATATCGCGACTGTCACAAACTGCTACAAATAGCCCCCTAGTCCACCATATCTACTGTCGACATTATCCCGGAGACACAGCAGGATCCCGACCCCGTCCAAATTGCGCTAACTCGTCGTGCCAATGCAGGGAGTGCGTAAACTATGCGCGAACAATGCGCAATCTATGCGTGAACTCATCTTGTTAGTTCATGTCAATGTGGACACAGATGGGCACGCATTCGTGAACTATTCCCGAACTTGATGTGTACTACTGTTCACGATTTTTTTTTTACAAAGAGATCACGAAGAGATCACGACGAGTTCACGAATAGTTCACGAATACAAATCCATCGATTTCTTAATTGACACAAGTTGGCTTGTCGAGTTTACGCGATAAGGACGATGTCGTGATCCTGCTGTGTCTCCGGGATAACATCGACAGTAGATGTGGATGACTGGGGGCTATTTCTGGCAATTCGTGACAGTCGTGGCATGGCAAACACTGCCATCCACTGGTAAAACATCATCTTGTATCGTTCCGAGGAGTTCAGAAACAGTTCACGACCAAAATTTAAAAATTCTCATCCCGAAATGGCACGCAGTCACGACGAGTTTACGCACACTTCAAGCCAGTTTACGACTAGTTTGCGAACTGGCACGACTCAAGTCTTACCAATGCGTGCCATAAAATCGTGCACGTGTCAGTCTGGCATTACGTTTAATAGATTTTATGATCCTTGAATGTGCTTAGTAATTCGCAGGGAAACACTTAACTAATCCTGAATTTGCTTAACTTTAGTATTAGCGTTGCGTAAGCGTATCCCCTGTGCATATAGTCGGCACCACTTCGATGGGATTAGATAATCAACACAAAACAAAATTCAGAAGAAAAAGATAGAAACCTAAAAAGATGGTGTTTGGAGGCACTAGCTGGTACAGTTTAGCTTGTAATAAAATGCACCATGTATTTTACACTTTATCGCGTTAAATTTGTAAACGCATAATATTGCGTTGAGCAAACGTTGACACGGATAATCGCCTTCAACTTTTAAACGCGGGACCTTCGTAAAATGCACAAATGAAAAACGCTGGCATTATTGGTCATAACCAAGCGACAACTCCTGTATAACCAAAAATCGCGAGAATGTAAACAAAATATTCCAGGGGCTTCCGAAACTTCGTACATGTGGCTATAGAGCGTTGCGTTATCGAAGGTCGCTTTCAATCGCATTTTCTTGGAAGCGCGCATCGTGATCCGATCGTAGTGCGCATATAGATTTCCGAGCTACATGCAAAATATTGTCGCGCCGCTATACGTTTGCGTTTATTTGCTCGAAAGGAAAAACAAAAGCTGATTTCGCAGTCCAACTGCTGTAAGGTTGTATTTCCATGTGTATTCTAGAATAGAAAATGGCTGTAAAATACGTGAACACATCCAAGATCCTTAGGCTATAGAGCGGATGTTTTAATACTTGCGGTACCGGAACTAGCTTTACATTCGCATTTTCTTGGAAGCGCGCATTGTGATCGCATCATAGTGCGCGTATAGATTGTCAATTAATCCGAGCTACATGAAAAATCTTTTCGCGTCGTCATACGCTTGCATTCATCCGCCCGAAAGAAAAAAAACAACAGCGGGTGTCGCAGTCCAGTTGCCGTAAGTCATGCCGTAAGTTAATTTTTTTTTCGCAGCGATCGTAATGCCGTTAAGATTTTTACGTCATTTGGGCTGTAAAGATCACGCGTTAATTGATTTTAATCAATCGCACAAGAGACTCATTGATTTTACCGCGTAATTATACTTAACATTTGAAGCCTATGCCGTCATGTACATGAAGCACCACTGACGGCAACGCATGCACGTTCCGAGTGACGAATGACGCATGCTTAACTGGTCGCAAGGAGTAATCCCAAAAATTGTAACGAAAAGGGGTGTATAATACTGAATATTTACGTTTAAGGTTCGAACTGACTTCATAAATGCAACGGGAAGGCTCCATTATTTTCTACTAAGAACAATTACGGCATAGCCCGACTTTCATGTATGAAAACAAAAATAATTTTGAATCCAAATTTCCGTTCGCGTGATTTTTCGCGTGATTCAAACGCCCGCTTCATGTTTATGAAATTAGCAAGACAGACAATCCACTTTCTCTCCGTCCATAGGACCACATAGGTTTGAATTTAGGGTGCAAATTAATTTCCTTTCTTTAAAAAAAATACCGGTAAAATGCTCCGGTTGTTGAAATATTCCAGTGCTTTTTTTAAAAACATAAAGTGGCTTATAAAATACTTGCGCGCATCCAAGATCGATGTATGGAGAGAATTGAAATACATACACACTGGATAATTACGCGCGGACAATAATCAATGAAACATACTTATTTTTCCGGGGCTTTGTCCTCTTAACAAAGGAAATGTCAATTAAGCATTCAATTGGCGCAGACAATGAATTCTTTGTTCCCCATTTGACGTTATACAATAAACATAATAAAAACAAAACAAAAATCTCCAACTCCATTACATCTCTTTCGGACGGAACCTATTTATTCTTCATAGGGATTTTGGAATATTCAATCGAGTTATTTATACTCTCAATTGAAACAAGGAAGTTTACATCACTCCCCATCGTATTTTCGGTACCCTGCAATGGCGCTTTTAAGAGCCGGGTTCTAGTATAATTTACAAATTCACGATTTCAGCATTTTCGCAAGTTCCCGAGAAACCTCGTCGTGGCTGGAGAACCTGAATGACAAGATGATCTCGCGACGTCACTCAATTTCACTATTGTTACATCTGTAAGTTTCCTTGAAAAATTAGGGGGAAAAAACGTTTTTAAATCATCAAGGATTTTACATTAAATGTTGTCCTTTAGAAAAATTATGAAAGCCCATTATTACTTTACTCTTACAATAATATTTTACAAAAGATTTCAATATTACGATAACCTGCAGGTCCCTGTCAGAAATTTGTCCAGGCGAGACAATAAAGAATGAAAACTTGACTTTCAATATCATGAATGTTTAAATCAGATTTAAGAGGATCGATTGCATTCATCCAATCGCAAATTTCTTGCAATACAAATAAAGCCATCTTAACATGGTCATAAGTCTGGCATCTATTTCATATATGCGTTCCCCTTTCTCATCAAACGGCATTAGACATATCGGCCCGTATTCCGATAGCGAGGTTTAAGTTAACCCTGGTCTAAATCTGTGGTTTAAGTATGGGTAGCCAAAAGTGCCAACATTTCATTTACAATGAATAATTCGTATGTTAACTGCTCTCTTTTCCCATACTCGAATAATGTAGAAAACTACTGAAGTCTTTATTCCGAGACAGTTTTAAATACATGTACTATGAGTGCCAAATGTGCTGGTAAATTAAACATCGACTATTATAGATTAAAGCCTCTTTTGGCTTCCCATACTTAAACCAAAGATTTAGACCATGGTTAAACCTCGCTATCGGAATACGGGCCTTAGAGTTGGATAACGTAACCATTTTGCATCGGGCGCAAAAAAGTTGTCAATTTTATGCGGTAACTCCCTCCGAGGATATAAATCTGAACCGTTCTCACCGGATCATGCGTCAGTGAAGATTCTATAACAAGGAACTCCCCCTCCCCCCAATCGTTAACGTTATATTATGAAGCGTCGCGTACCGACGGCAAAACCGCTTTGTAACCAGTACGCGCTGCGCTACGTGACCGAAAACTCACCACTTACTTGCGTTCTAGAAATAGTTGTTATCCACCGAAAAGTGCCCATTGTTAGAATTGTAAAGGCCTCGTGGTATTGTGCAAATTCGTAAACAAACGGATATACTTTCTAATACGATAACATCAATTTTATCAATTACAGAAACGTTACCAGATTTGATCACAGATTGAACTGAGCACAAAGCACCTGTCCGTGTATAGTTTCATGAAGAACTTGGAAGTCACGTAGAATAGTATTGCCGAAGGTTTCAAGCTTGCACGGGATCCTAAAATGAGTTCAAATAGTTTGTTACAAGCTCACAAATATCAATCGTTAAATCTTTACTCAGTGATGAAGAGCATTCGATGAATTACTTAAAAATACTTTCCCTAAATGATAAATAACGGAACACTTTTTATAAATCAGACATATCGTCCGTGTTTTCATGAAGTGACGGGAGCCGCCAAAGGCTATTGTGACATGAAGACAAAGAAATCCCGACATAGCACCAATAGGCGGGTTTACTTATATATTCAAATTTATGTGCGTTATACGTAGTTACGTGGTATTCCAAAGACTGGTTGATAACAATAAGACTACAATACTTGGAATCCAGTTTGCATACATTACTTGTTGCTATGTCGGGCAAGCCTCGGGCAAGCTTTAGGGTTGTCAAGAACAACCTTTGTGTTAGAGGTATGCATAAAATTTGCATCTATTAGTAAACCCGCCTATTCATTGGGCATCCTATCGAACAACGTGTTAATTCTATAGAAGGACACGTTTCAATGGATTTGGAACTCATTTTGTGGAACAATGCCTTCTGGCTCTCGTCACTTTGTGAAAACAGGAGAATATTTATGATGTCTGATAAAAAGAGAAGGCGCTTTCACCGCTGGTTGTCATAAATTGCCAGAATAAAAATATGCACGTGTATCTTCACTAAGGAACATAATGTTATTGCCAGAAATCTGCGATAAATTGAAAGTCAATTGCAAAACAATTTTCATTTGCGCTCGGCCTGCACTTTGAACACGACGCGCACAAAACGATGATTTTCAAATGGCGCGCGGCGATCAACTTTCAACTTGTAATTGAATGTATCTTTTTTTGCAACGCGTGCTTCTAGAAACTGGATGCTTGCAAATTTGCTGTAAATTATAACGTACATTTTTATTTAAAGACTCTCTGCGCTTTGAGCATGCGCGTACGAACAAATGCTCTTGATTGGCGCATATAAAAACGATCGCAACTTCCTAGCAAAACCTTTCAGTGAGGAAAACTTCTAAATTTTGAACATACAGAACATGCGCAGCAAAAATACATTAAAACACTTACAGGCAAATTTCACTAATATTAATTCCTAATACAGTATATAACCACACTAATACAAACAGTATATAATCAAATAACATACGATTACGTGCGTCATCGGTATAAACAGTTATATTGACAAACGAAATTATGAACAGAAAATGTACATAATGCCCAACTGACACATTTGACACAAGTCCAAAAATTAAAAGTGCAAACTATCTAATGACAAATAATGCCCAAATATCTGTATCTACATGTGTGGAAATGGTGATGTACAAATTAAGTGATTAATGTGATAATTAAGACAATTAAAATTGATAAGAACATTTGTTTAATTTTCTGTGAATGAGAAAAGGAAACACTTAAAATGTTCTAGGTAACTCAAGTATTCTGATACAAATAGGAATAGTGTAAAAAAAAAAACCCAACTAAATCATATATAAATATATAATATGTGACATGTAACAGGTCAACAAATAAAAATTAAAATAGATAATTCCAATATATGTAATACTGTAATTGCTCCAAGTTATTTCAATGTTCATTCAATTTGTTTCATGTTAAATTCACATTCTATAAACAAAACGCATGCAGATAAGATGTTTTTTAAATTGTACTTGTAAAGGGAGAAAATAAAGAATGACTAAAAATTCAAGTCCATTTCCAGTCCAATACAAGCTTTTTGTGCTAAAGCATACTATCAGATGTATCAAATTGCTTTTGAATCCCAGAAAAGGGAAAAAACATTTTGATATCTTTATTGTGAATAATAATTAATAAAACAAGGATGCCCAGTATTGGAAGATAGAGAAAAAACTGCAAAAGATGAAAACTAAAATGGCGAACGCCATAGGAATTGTGAAAACATGACAGTGCTTGATTAGGCTTCTAACATTCCACCACAAAATGAATTGGCATAGTTTGTAAATTACTAAGTTTTTCATTAAGTCATTTAATAACCAAATCTCATCTCAAATACGTGGAGCCAGGTGTGTCATTATTTTCTTCCTGATTACAAATGGTGTCTTACGTTTTTTATTATATAAACAAATATTTGTAAATTGATAGCTAGCAATGATATAAATCAAGTTATACAGTTGATTATATCAACCCTTTAGCTCGTGAAAATAGTCAACAATTATTGACTCTGAAACTCTTTTTTTCAATCTTACCAAAGAATCACCCCCCTCAAAAAAGCCATGATAGCTGCAAAATATCTCGTGCCGAAATGAGAATATTTCAGACTTTTTCTCTGGAACTTTAAAAATGTTTTTTCTCTGTTCTTCTCTTCTTGTCATCCATCAGGATAGATACAATGGCCCGTATTCCGATAGCGAGGTTTAAGTTAACCCTGGTCTAAATCTGTGGTTTAAGTATGGAGAGCCAAAAGAGGCTTGAATCTATAATAGTCGATGTTTAATTTACCAGCAGATTTGGCACTCATATTATTTAAAACTGTCTCGGGATAAAAACTTCAATAGTTTTCTACATTATTAGAGTATGGGAAAAGAGAGCAGCTAACATACAAATTATTCATTGTAAATAAAATTTTGGCACTTTTGGCTACCCATACTTAAACCACAGATTTAGACCAGGGTTAACTTAAACCTCGCTATCGGAATACGGGCCAATGTATTTATACTGGATAACGTGTTAAACAGAAATGCAAATGACAGGGGCAAAACTTGGAAAGTATATTCGCAGCCGTTAATAAGATATTTGCTTTCATCTTTAAATTCTAAACTTGTATTTCCATATATTGTTCCACTCCATAAGAAATGATTTTCAAGGATTAAAGTTTTGTCCCTGCCCTAAGTGTCCACGTTCCCCGCATTTGAAGGATCATACCAGGTTGTGATTATTTGACTGGCTGTTCATAATCAAAATGAGATTAGGTCATTCATAACTTCATGCATAACTTGGAAAAAACATGGTAGGAAAGGTTTTTGAGGTACTTTAGCCAAAGGTAGTAATAATGACTCCTACATGAATTGAATAAAAGTGACCAATGACAAATCAATGATTCGCTTTTGCCGTTACCAACTGGGAGCATTGACCATAGGCAGGGTCAAAATACCCATCCTCTTGTTTTCAGGTAATACAGTGTATAATCTTTCAAAAATAGTCTGCAAATAAGAGATAAATATCAAAGTGATTCACATTTTAAAGAATAATTTGATGGAAAACCACATTATTTATAAGGAATCAAGATTACTACCTTTGGGCAAAGTACCTAGGATGTGATTCACAAATGATGCCACAAACCCATGCTTCTGTTTCTTCATTTGCACAATAAAAAAATCACGAGAGCCCATTTTTATTTTTTGAAGTTGTATATCAATTAATGGCCAGAGAAAATGTTAGTGTATCATATGATATGAAAAGACATGAAATGTCCCTGCTTGGCCCTCATAATCTCTTCTAAGAATGACAATGAAACTTTCCCTTCAAGAAATTACAGCTAATGATTTCATTTGTGAATTCAAATCAAACACACAACGTGCAGAGTGCTTGATCACAACATAAAAGTAAATCAGAAAGTACTTACATAAGAAGATGATTCTATATTCCACTTTGTCATATATACATGATAGTCCTTCAGATATTGGTTGCAGGAATAGAATATATACATATTGTTAAACAAAAATAAATAGAAAAAAGATTGTCATGTATTCAAAGAAATAAAAATCAATCCATATTGAATTATCGCATCAGTCTAAAATGTGCCCTTATTGGTGTCAAAAGTCAAATTAAGAAGCCTGTTTCACATATCAAAATCTCTAATGCCATGTCACCTCAAGAATTCCACTACAATATGAATTTGAAATAGTAAAATCTATAACAGTATTTACAATTTGTACAATTTGTTTTTCAACATGCTGCTACTTAAAACAAAAACATATGAGGAGTATCCTTTAGCTTTGGATATGAAAAAAGGCATAAACATAACAACCAACTCCCCTTTGACCATACACAATTGATCCAGTAGAAATTCCTTTCCTGCAATATTCTTGTAAGAATGTGGAAACGGTGCCTCAAGCAAATAAACTTGTTTAAAGAACAACAGTAAGAGTTTATTACTTTGGTTATGAGAATCATTATAGTGGGATAGGAGTTGCCTATCGTCTTAATCTTTTCATGTACTATTCGTAGCAGTATAATCTGAAAATATCTGCAAGATTAAAATGTTGCTATGTAATGGTAGTAGACACTTGGATGTACCTTTAACAAGGATAAGGTCAGTGGCCCTTGAGCTTCTGGTGCCTGAGTAAGGTTCCAGGAGTCTTGAATGAAAGAGTGCATACCTTACACATGTTGGGTAGTTCCTGCTTGTGTCTGTCCAGATGAGCCTTCAAGGAGCTGAAGACCTGGTAGCTCACATCGCAGATGTCACACTTGTAGCGCTTTAGCATCCAGTGGTCGTCCAGATGTTCCTTCATTTCAGTCACCGTGGTGAAGTTACGACTGCAGTTCAGGAAGGGGCACGGGCCATTCTTCCAGTCCTTGGAATGTATTCTGTTGATGTGTACCACTAGGGGACCTGGCGAAGTGTCAGAATAATCGCACAATCGACACTTGAATGCGTATTCTTCTGACCGGTGGCGACTTCTCTCATGTGCGGCAAGTGCCATGGTACTGTCGAAGTGGATGTTGCAGAAATGGCAATAGTTTGTGATGCGTTGATATTGCGAGGATTCGATTTGACCAAGTCCTACAGGCATGCTATCTTTGGGAGGGCTATTGGAATGGGTCATAGATCCTGATGTATACTGTGCCATTTGGGTAGTGTGGTATTCATTGTTCAATCCATGCATCCTTGTATCTTTGTCTTGGAAATGATGAGAATGAACAAGGGTTCCAAGAGGTCTGTCAGCTGCTATCTTTGTCCTATGCTTTTCAAAGTGTACTTCATTTACATGAGTTTTCATTTCTTGGCGTGAAGTGGTTGCAAATGAGCAAAACTTGCAAGCTTGGTTTTGGAGAACTTTTTTCTGTTTGGAGTCAAAGACTTTTTTGCTGCCTTTTGGTCTACCCCTTTTCTTGGGCCCAGAATTCTGAAGAGAAGTAGTGGGTTCTGTCACATGAATTTCTGTCCGAACTGTAGAAACATTAGGAGTTGAGGCAACAAATTGCATTAAGGATGCTTCATGGGCCCGCTTGTATCGCTTTTTGGGACACTGTATCAGTTCACTTGTATCCTGAAGATTCCTAGATGCTTTTAAAGGTTCTAGACTGTCTTTCAGGGGCAAGTTGGACTCCTTTGCTGGAAGAGTAATGTTAGAGATCGAAGTGCTCTTTGATATACTTTGTGAGGTGGTGTTAGAAATATCTGGCTGACAACTGGTTTCAAGTCTAGCTGCTGGGCTTGACCTGTTTGTATTTGATGTGTCGCTACAGCTGCGCATCATTTCAGATTCATCACTTCTTGTTCTCCGCAGTTGATGAGAAGCACGGAAATGTTCATTTGCAGGATAAGTTGATGTCTTCATATTGTTCTCATCTTGCACCTTCTCTTGTCTGTAACTAAGTTCTGCTGGGAGCTGGCCTAACGCATCAATCTTTTTACCGGTCGAAGCGAGATCAATGAGTGGTACTTCTGATGATCTTGTGGATGTCGCAGAGATATTTGGGTTGATAGTCCTTGCAATCTTTAACCCTGGCCCCTCTGAAGTCATCCCGCTATGGAGCAACTCACTGAAAACATATGGCTGTCCGGCTTTATCAATGTACACATCACTTGTTCTTGTTGTGCTGGGTGTTTCAGCTGATAATCTAGTCACTATTTGTTCACAATCCACTGGGTATGTCGGAGCCTCAGATGGTTCGTAAGAGATCTTGTGGCTTCTCCAGTCACTTCCAGGCAGATCAGTGTTTAAAAGCTGTCTTGATTCACCAAGATTTTGAAGGGGTGCATAACCTCGCTGACCTACATCTTGCTGATGTGTCGATGAGGCAAAACTATCACCAGCATATGGAACATCTGATTTTAATGGATTTTGCGACCCGCTGGGTTGATCTTCATCATCGTACACTTCAACTATATCACTCCCTGAATGTTCAGATCTAGGTCTTGAAATTGTTTCCGGGACCATGCTCCCGACAATTTCTGAAGGATCAACATGTGCAGCATTCTGCTCCTGTGTCTCTGCATCACTTTCTTTGTAAGATAGATCAAGTGGCACAGTAGTTTTCTGCAGAGTGCGGTCTTGTATCCTCTCTTTACAAGAAAGATCAAGTGGCATTTCATTTGGTGGAGGATCATCACTGTATGGAACCTGAGATTTTGGTAAATCTGCTGAATCACCAGCTGAATGTGGAGTGGATGATGGATGACCCTGACTCCTTGGCGTTGATTCTCTTGACTGTGATCCTCTGTCAGACTCCAAAGGCAGTTGGAAGGACAAATTTGATGGAGTGTTCTGGGCATATACTCCAGATGTCATACCAGATTGCGGTGTTGGACTTCTACTAAGGATTCTTGGTGATGGGTTTAGGAATTCAACAGCGGAACTTCTCATGATGCTTTCCTGACTCTTTTGCAACATGTTTGGATCAAAGTCACTATTCTGTGACTCTGATACATTCATTCTCTGACTGTCTATATCTGCAAATTCTGGAGCTGTAGCAATTGCTCCATAACTGTCCACAGAATGCTTTGGTTGTGGTGGATATGACACAAGATTAGTGAGCTGAGAAGACTGGCCAGTAAATGCAGGGATATGGTGCAGTTTTCTTGTCTCCATCATATGAGACTCAGGAAAGGGGATTGTTGTGTTCCTTTTAGGGAGTTCTCTGTCAATGTGGAGTGTTTTCATGGCATTAACACTTGCGCCATGAAGTTGTCGCAGCATATTCAGCATTTCATCTTGATTAAGTTGAGGATGGGGCATCTGTTTCTGAGGATGAGATTGAGGAGGAATTGGGATTGTTTTTGGTGCATGAACATTCTGGAAATGTTGTGGAATTTCATTTTGTACAACTGGGGAAGATCCATCTGCATACACAGCAAGTACTTTATCGGTTGGTCCTTTAGCAGTATAGACAGGTATATCAGAGGCATATCCAATAGGATGATGGGTAGGTGAATATCCTATCCTGCTACTGTCTAATTTGGCCTGAATTTGCTGTACATGTAGGTTTGCAGGTGTTCTGTGTAGCTCATCTGCCATTGGAGGGCTAAATGTTCCTGCAGTGGTAACCCGACTAACTGGAATCTGCAGCCTCTCATTCCCTCTATGATGCCCAACAATCATCGAGTTGCTAATCCCCTGGACTCCAGATTGATTGGAATATGATCTGATGGGTGCTTCTCTTGGCTTCGGATGGTAAGGATATCTTTCAGGGTACATTTGATGAAATGTCAGTGGTGAATTCTGCCTATTTGTTGTGGTTGAGAGTTTCTGTTCATTTTCCAATTGGTATTGCATTCTGAGCTCTGCCAGTTGACTAAGTGCCATGTCTCTTTCTGACTGAAGGATAGCTGTATTTGGATGCTCTGGCAATTGCTGAGGAAGAAACCCTTGATCAGGTCCTGTAGATTGAGTTTGTGGTGGAGGGTGCAATTTCTCTGACAGAACTGGTGGAGTAAGTCTTCGTTTGCTCAGCAGGTGCTGTTTTAGTTCATGACAAGCTCCTCCTGGTGGTGGAAATGAACTCCTTGGTGGTATCATTGGTAGATGATATTGCTGTGGAAGTACATGCATAGGTTGTTGTCCAGGAGGTAGAAAGAATCGCCCAGAGTAGGGAGGAGGAAAATTGTGATCCCTTACATTGAACCGGGGCCTTTGTGGAGTTGTCCCCCTTGTTGGTGTTCCAAAGAAGGTTGCTTTATCAGGAGTGGGCTTCATCGGCCTCATATCTTGGTAAAACTTTTCCATTGAGCTTCGAGGAGAAGGCAAGGAAGTTTTGATCTCGGGTTGTTGATTTTGAACATATACAGTGTTCGGAAAAAGAGGTTGAGACTTAAGGGCAGAAATAATTTCTTGAGAGCTTGGGCGAGTCCCAGATCGGATAGTCTGAATAGGTGATGCAATACTCTTTGGTAGAACTGTATCCGGTGTTTCCAATGATTCTTTATTAGTTGATCCAATATTTGGGTTTACTTCACTAGTCACTTTGGATTCTTCCATGTATGTATTAACTTCAGATTCTGTTGTAGATTGTCCACAGATAAATTTTATGTCTTCATCAGGACTCTTATTTGAATTATGATCTATTTTAAAATCTTCATGAAGTGAACAAAACATATCAGCTTAAGATACAACTTCAGCAGCACGTAATACATCCAACTCTGCAAAATGAAATGATAGACTTTTGTGACTAGGAGTGTTGATACAAGAATTATTCAAGAATTCCACTTCTTTTGGTATTGATTCTTCTCCTGAACACTTTTCACCTTCCGTCACTTTCATTTGCTCATGTATCTTTTCTATGATTGGTTCCTTTTCACCAGTTACCTCGGGCAGCTGTGCCATTGCAGCTTCCGCTTGTTCTAAGGTAGCAGGGACCTTTGTAGCAGTGTCATCTGACTTTCCATCTGGCACAGCTTCAACATCTTCAACAGAAATCCCCTTGGAATGCTTCATGGCCGCCTGTTCTTTTGATGCTTGTTTACTTTCTTTAAGTTTCTTGTGTGACTTCTTCTTTCTCTTGGAACGATGATGATCTTTATGTTTCTTCCTCTTCTTTGGCTTCGCAAACTTCACAGACCATTTACAAGCATTAGAAGATGACGAAGGCTCCGCATCTTTACTTTGAGTTTCTGTTGAGGTCAGGCTTGGAGTTTCTTGAGGAGCTGACAGCTTGCCATTTTCCATTGGAGCAGGAACATTCTCTGCTTCTTCTTGCGGATCCCAGTCATCCATATCGCTGAGTGGATATGCTATGGTGGCACATCCTGAGCTTGTGGTTGACATAGCATCTTCATCGTATCCCCCGACAGTCTCTTCACAGGCAACAGACAGCATGTTCATTGTCCCATCGCTTGTTGATGCTCCAAAGTACATAATGCCGTCTTGGATGGTGGGTCTCTCAGCATTAAGACGAGTTGACTGTTCTGTTGATTGTGGGATTTTGAAAACATTGTGAACATCATCAGAAGATCCAGTCACTGGTGAAACATCCTGGCAGTTTATTGGACCATTTTCATTGTTAAAACTGTTTAAAGATTCTTGTACACAGGATGGGTCATTCACATCAGATTCAGTGGTACAGCCCTGTTCTAAATTCTCAAACTCCTCTGTCGTGTCACCAGGAACAGTACCATCATCTACCTCATCAGACTGTAAGGCATTTTGAGAATGTGTAGGAGGGTCTTCCGAAATGTCAGCCTTCTTCCCTGTGCAGGACTTTGGTCCACTATCTTTGGAAATATCCTCTTTCTGAATTTCATCTCCGTCACAATTTGAAAACAGATGTTGCATAGAAGCTTCCACAGAAGACGTTGCCATTGGTATTGATGGAGATGACCTTTTTTGCTGCATAACATTGTCTTCATTCTTCAAATCATCAGAAAGAGGCGTCCCATTTTCTGTTTCAGTGTTTTGTAATATTTCCATTTCTTGTTCATGCTCTATTGGGACTTCTGGGTCAGATGTTTTGGCAATGCTACTTTTATCCACTTCCTTGATATCAGGACTTGCTGACACTGTTGATGGAGCCTGGTCAGAGTTGTCTTGCATCTTGGTGACTTTAGCACATTCTTCCATCTCAGATAATACAAGAGAACCTTGCCCTAAATCTGTACATTCTGTATCTGAAGTTCTTTCACTCATTTCTTTACTAACTGGAGAGCTTTCATGATCCTTCTCTGTGTCCATTGATTCCTCAGAGTTGTTGGATTCTTTGTCTGTATCCTTAGGTATGTTGGATGTATAAGCGCATGTCTCAAGGGAAGCGTTCTGCATTCTATGTGAATTTAATTCTTGGCTCAATTCCTGCCTTTCAATTTCTTCCTTTTCTGAGGAGTGCATTCCAGCTTCAGTGTTGTTTGGCGCTGAGCTTCCTTCTGCAGAATCTTCTTGTTTCTCAATGCTATTTTCCAAGGCATTTGTCTCTTTTCCAGTGGATCACTTAGTTACTGCATTGACAATGCCATCCATAGTATTTGAAGCTTCGACATCATCTCCAGGAGCCTGAGAAATTTCTTCTGCTGTTTCAGGGTTATTAGAAGCCGTCTCTGGTTGAAGAACATGTGTTGATTCCTCGCAGCTTTCAGAATTCAATTTACCACCTTCTAAAGAGGTAGCAGTTTTCTCCTCATCTACTGGTTCTGTTGAACAACTCTCTTTCAAGATGTTGGCTGGTTCTTCAGCATCAGCTGGAGACAATGTCCCTTGGCATCCATCTCTGACATCATCCAGATCAATGATTTTGGAAGGTTCATCGCTTGCCTCTTGTGATGCAATGGATATTGCGATGCTTTCATTTCTGCATTCTGACTGTTTTTCAGTATCCTTGATGTCTACTTCCATATCAAATTCGTGAGCGGCATCTTCCAAAGCTGGCTCTTCCTCAACATTTTCTTGCGCCATGTTGCATTTTGGGACATCACTTTCAGTTTTTTCTGGGATAACACATTTTGGTGTAATACTGTTTTGCTCCTCAATATTTTGAGTCTCAGTGATATTTGTTTGCTGCACAACTTTTGAAAGATTTTTTTCTGGTTCATGGAATTCTGGAATATTATTACCATGATCATCCAATATTTCAGTTCTGTCATCTGGGATTACGAGATTGGGATTTTCTTGGTCCTTAGAAAGTCTTGCTTCACACTCTGTGGCTCCAATGCTTTCATTTGAACTTGAATTAATACACAGAGCGTTGCCGAGCAGAGGTGCTGAAGATTCCTCTGATTCGATTGAAATGTTCGAAGCTGAAACAGAGGGATCATTCTGCTCTTCAAGACATTGTACAGTAGGTGTTGTCTTTTCCCTTGTTCCCTCTTGTCCACAATCAGTTTGTTCCTCTGTGGGGATTTCTTCATGTATTGAATATTCTGAATCACTTATGACGATAGGGCTTTCAGGGTAATTTTCTTCTGCGGGACTATCATACTGGAGGGTTGCGTCTGATTCTTCCGGGTTCTCAAACTCGAACTCATCCTCCTCTTCAGATAACTCAACGATCTCTTTCTGAGGATCTTCATTGTCCAGTTCAGCTTCAATATTAAGAAGGTTATCAGTGTGAGGTGGCTCTGATTTTCTTGGCTTGTCACGTGAACATGTTAGAGTGGGAACATCATGCAACGGCTCATCATATTCAATGGTAGCATCAGACGGGTTTTCAAATTCAAACTCATCATCATCATTGTCATCAAGGCAAGTATCATGAAAGGCTTCTTTGACTAGTATTGGCAATGTGTCAGAATCCCCAGAATGAGGACTATTATGAGACGAATAACCATGATGACTACCTCCATATGCTTCCAGAAGAGGAATTTCTGGGTCTGGTCCACTCATGTCGTCGCCATGCCCATCATTTTTTGGAATATCATCTGCAGGGTATGGACATACGTGTCTATCAGGATTGGAAATTTGAGAGTTTAATCCCTCTCCTAAAGCCTGGAAAATGTTCTCCCTCTCCCTTCGTGGCAGAGTGGAAGGATCCTCTATAACGATTACAGAATTGTCATCTTGATCAGTTGCCACATTGTCTCCATTTTGAGGATTTTCCATGTTATCAAATTGTGTACTGCTACTTGAGAGTTCAACTGGTGCCAAGGTAACTATCTTTGCAATTCTAATCTGTGAGACTCCAATATTAGAATCTTCAAGGTTATTGTCAGTATTGATTGGTGGTAGATCCTCTGAGCTCAAATGACCGGCCAGAGCTACATTCCCATCTTTTTGTTCCTGATCAGTCGTGTCCTCACTTTTTTCTACCACGAGATCACATCGGGAGGTAGAATCAAGTATTTCTTGAGGATCATCTGCTACTGAGCCCTCACTAACATATGGCACACCAATATCTGACGTACGAGGGGATGAGATGGCCTTTGGGGTAGATTCCTGATCAAGTAGCGATGTGGAAGCATCGATATCCCTCGGACTGTGACAGGCTTTCTGTATAATTGGTTCCTCTGAAAGTTGAGGATATTCATCTGCAGATATAGAAAGACACTCTATTGATCCAGGAGGGGTCAAGCAGGTTACTTCATCACTCTTATCTTGATATTCTATTAACGGTTTGTCCTTCACACTTGGTGTCCACATTGCACTGGACCTCTGTTCACTATCATCCATCACTGCGTTGGGGTTAGCAGGTTTGTCCTTCACACTTGGTGTCCACATTGCACTGGACCTCTGTTCACTATCATCCATCACTGCGTTGGGGTTAGCAGGTTTGTCCTTCACACTTGGTGTCCACATTGCACTGGACCTCTGTTCACTATCATCCATCACTGTGTTGGGTTTAGCAATACATAATGAAACACCCGTCTCTTGTTGTTCAGAATCATCCAATTTTGGAACTAGTTGGTTTTTATTTGATTCATTTACAGGAAGAGCTTCATCGAGATGTGTAGCTTTTTGTGTTGGCAAGTTAATTAATTCTGCACCTTTTCCTATTTCTGTTCTGACACATGCAGTTCTATTGTGTAATATTTCAGATTTCTGGACATGAAGCACTTCTTTAATTTCTTTTTGGCAGTTTTCCCTTGATGGTAACTTTGTAGTTCTGCGCTTCCGCGGCCTTCCACGGCCCCTCTTCTTCTGATGCGTCCTGCTATCATGGGCAATCTCCAAACTATTAATATTTCTGGATGGAATAACTCCTGATTTGTTCCTACAGTAATGTCTGTGTCTCAAAGGTGTCTTTGAATTGACTGGCCTTGTACAAGCAGGATTGTGTACTTTCTGTTTCAGAGGTGATCTATTTGGCGAGTGGGGAATTGGCGAACTTGGATTGCTTTCCTCTGCAGAATCTGTAAAATCATACACACTTCCTATGTCATGTAATCTTGAGATTGATTCCAAGGAATGTCCTATGTCATCATTGCATACTGTATTTGATGGAAGTTCTTCAACAGAGTCAACAGAGTCAGATTTTGCTGGTTTTGACAGTTTCTCTGATTTCTTTGCGGCATTTCGCTTCACCACTAGGTTGCTTTTGGCAGGAGATATTGTAGATGGTACAACATCACACAAATCTTTTTTGGGAGTTCTATGTTGACTAAATTCTACATCAGCTGGATCTTTCTTGGGGTCACCTAGATGTCTCCCTACATGACTTTTTGTAATCTTTTGCCTTGACTTCCTGATGTCTTGAGGAATTCCTTTGGCATCTGCAGATTTGCTAATGGCACGTTGATAAGCTCCCTTTGTTTTCCTAGTAACAAGTTTTTGACTAGTCCTCATTCTATGAACAGAATCTATTTGGCAAACATTTTCCAGGGTATATCCAGGGAATTTCCTTGCAAACACTGTCTCTCTTGATAAAGAATGAAGTCTCCTTAAAGGGTAGTCTCGTACAATTGGGTTCTTGACCACTTTGGGGTTGCGCCTTGCAATTGCACCAGATCTGTTTCTTAGATTCTTTGATGCACTAGAAAAGATACTAATAGGAGCAGATTTCGGCTTTGCTTTGTGCAGATTGTTATGATTGGGTTTAGAAGTCTCTTGTCTCCTATGATTGATTTGTGGGGTCACAAGTGATAGATTGTGGAGTTTCTTCCTCAAGCTAGCATCATTTGTCACTGGAGCATCTTTATGTTTAAGAGTTTTAGGTGGCCTTCCTCTTTTCCTTTTGACTTTCACCACCTGCTTATCAACATCATTCTTGGTCTGTTCTTGCGTGTTAATCACTTCTGCCTCGCTTGTTTGTGATTTAGGATGTGATGGCACATTTTGTTCCAGTTTCTCCTCATGAAGTATCGCTTTCTCTTGATTTGAACCATTGTCGTTTGTCAATTGTGCGGTATCATCCAAGTTCTCCGCTGCAATTCCATTAACATTTTTCCCATTCTTGCATGGCTCTTCTGAACTCTTCTTGTTCCTTGGTCCTGATACAAGCTCTGGAAGCTTTCTTTTAAGGCATAGAATGGGTGACAGGAGCTTGAGGCTAAAATTGTCAGTGAATTTAGAGATCAAGGCATCATCACTTATGATCTCTTGATGGCTTACATCACAACTCCTTTTATCTTCCACCGGTTTACTATCATCCATTATTGTGAAAGCGACTGGATGGTAGGAACCCCTTTTACTTTCCTCAGAGACACCAAACTCTCCATCTCCATCCGTTCCCGCTTCCAGAGAAGTTACTGGTCCAGGAAACGTCCAAAAGATGTAATTCCTCTGATGTCCTCTTTCTGCATCTCAATGGGAGGAAACCTGTATATAAGATAAGAACAAATTGATTGAAAATATCCAGGAAATGATTATTTATATAACTCTGGGGAAGTTGCTTGAAAGATGTGATCAATCGCAAGTTGCAGTTCATCGGTACAAGCCGATCAAAATCATTGTTTCATGCGCATCTTGTTGTAAGCATAAGTCATGCGCAAATGAAAATGCATGTTTCAATTTACAACTTTTTTTTGCAGTTGATTTTCTATCACTCACAACTTTCTAGCAGCAACCCATAAAAATGTTTAAGATTACAACTGACTTTGCCTCATTTGAAGAAGGTAAGTCAAATTTGTTCACTTTTTGGTACACGAAAGCCATTTTTTAAGTACTACTATATTTTACAGTCCTAATATATTTGATTTAGCCAAAACAGAATACAGATTCATCCAAATTTTTCATTGTTTTGGCAAATTAGCTGTAAACAAACATTCACATAAAACATTGTCAAATCGGAATAAAAAGCATGATATATGAATAAGTGTCACACTTTAGATATATTTCTGTACAATGTGGAATAATATTATGTGTAATGGACAACAGGTTGTGTTCCTGATCCTACTCATTTTTATTTCTCTGGTTTTTTTTGGTCATGATTCCTTGGACCAAATCTGTTGTCATCATCAAGTTTCCTTGTCTGTATCTAAAACTATTGAATCTGTAATATCTGAGTGTTAATAATAATTAAAAAAAATATTAAAAACATAATTGTTGTTTGCCATGGGTAGGAACTGTTTTCTCAGCAGGCCCTTCTAAAATTTGTAGTAATTATCACTGTGATCAGACGATTGCATTCCAGCGTGCATGCTAACAAAGTATGTAATTTGAATTTCACCAACAGTTCAATTATCAGAGCATAATGGACATATACAAAACTGGGATTACATTGAATGCAGAAGTAAGTTGTAAATATTCTGATCAATCTCTGCATCAGTTAAAGAAAATAGCTTAGAGGGGATCAAGATATGAAACCAATAGTGAAATCTTGGTCGTTATGATTAAAGAAAATAAAACAAAAATACCATAGCATGGTTTCCTCGAACACCATTATCAAAATATTTGAGTCTGATAGTTTTTTGTTGTTGAAGTGCATAGACACAGTTAAGCGCAGAAGAAAAACTACCATACACTTGTTTTCCAATAGGGATACTACACAAAAACAGTTAAACGATAGCTTTCTCTAACATTTGGGCTTGTAAACTGTACAATCATTGGATCCCGGAGCAATAACACAATAAAAATATGCGGTAGTTCTGACAATCTAAAATTGGGAAGTTCATAATTACTGTACATCTCAAAATCGTATTCTTACTTTTCTAACATATACTATGTATCATTTCTGAATTTCGAATATTTTTTGCTATAAAGAGAAATAAATATAATGTATGAGATTGTGTGAGGCTCGGTAATTGGGATGCTGGGGTTTGTAAAATGCAATATGTTACCAAAACTAATTGTATGCCACAGGATCAATCAGGGTTATTTTCTAAACAATGGTATAGTCTTAAAGAGTACAAAATGCACCCTATCGACCTGGTAAGAAATACTCACATTTAAATTGTCCAAAATAAACAACAAACTCAATGACCAAAATCAGATTTAGAGCTATCTTTCAACATGTAGATACAACACAGAGATTTCAGAGCAATATCAATCCAAGCAAAACTATATCCCCAAACTTTACATTTCGATGCTTTCAACAAAACTAATCATGTGTGCGCTGGCGTCAGCATTTGTACCACAAAGCACATTCTTTTGGTAGTTTTGAAAAGAACCAAATTGTGAGATGAACAATAACTTCTTTACACAAAAATTCCTCAAGCATGGACGAAAAAAGCAATGAATGCCGCCCCCCTACACACAAAGGGAAATAATTGTATCTTGCCGCTTACAGATAAGAAAAAACCTCTTTAAAGTACTTGTGCAACAAGATTATGATTTAAAAATGATTAAGATACACTACAAAACTTATATCCCTAGCAGCAAAGTAGTCACACATTCAATAAATGGGCTTTCATTGCACACAAAAAAGGATATAAATACTGAATAGCCCTTACAAAGCTAAGCTACAAGTTTTGTATGCAACAAGTTTTGGATACATAATATGTTTTGTGTATATATTTGTATATAAGCTTGATATCAACAAAATAAACAACTAAAACAATTTTTCCACCTCTTTTCAGTGCAGCATAGCTTTTTAACCCATAGGTTTTCAGAAATAAAATTTAGAAGGAATAGTTGTCAACTACCTGGCTTGCCTATGTGTAAAATTCAAGATGATCTAATCATTTTGGTGGAGGTCTAAAACTCGACAGAGAAAAACTACTCAAAATTCTTCAATTGCATAGTGATTGGTATACCAGGGAGTTGGGAAAACTCACAACTCCCTGGGTATACGGTGCTCACAAAAAAGACCTTGCGACTTGAAAAATGACAATTTGTTTCTCAAGTGTGTTCACTCATGCTGACTTTTTTGCTCACAAGCTAGTCACAATAATTGATAAACCATACCTGCTAATTGTGTAACTGGAGGCCTTTCTCTCTAAAAAAAGTGAAATACGTTTTCAGACGGGGGAATAACTCTTTTGTTGTATTTTGTTTCCCACTATGTATCACAACGTTAATTAATGACCAAATGTCATCTCTCATCTTATAGGTATAATGTTAATGTATGAATTTTAATCATTTAAATGTGCCGTTAGCCTGGGTTTGATTAAACCTTGCTAATGGAATTTGGGGTGAATAGTCTTACATTGGATATAAAAGCAGACAAAGTAATAAATAAATACCTTATGACAAAGCAATATAATCTAGGGAAGTTAACTGACACACATTCAAATACTGTAAAATTAAACATGATAATTTTCCACGGGATATTTTAAAATGCAATCATCATATTGTAATTGGGCTTACACCACATATAATAGCAAATGTAATTTTTTCTTCATCACAATGAAGTTGAGAGAGAGGTGAAGTGCAAATAGGGAAGGGAAAATGGATAGCGAATATGGCAATATAATCAAACACTATTAGTCACAACCCGGAACTACGGTGGTCTCCAGCAGAACATAATTGAAATGCATATTAGGCTGATTTTCATTTCGTGGGAGAGCATTTTGATAATGAATAAATGCACATGCAGCAGAAAAGCTCAATGGTGGAGGGAGAGGGGGGGGGGTGGTGTCTGTGGTTGATTTAGAATTGATCATTGCAAAAGATGGAGCGCTCATTAAAAATACTACAATTTACATTTCACAAAGTTTATTATCATTATTAAAAACTATTATTTGAATGATTCAAATATATATACACCCGTTGTTACACCTAATCAATATAATTTTTTTTCCATCTGATCAACCAATCAAAGTCAATCTTGCCTACATACAGTTTACATAAGTTGAATAATCACCGGAGTAGAAAGTCTTTTTGAGTTCCGTTCTCTATACATTCTATTTTAACCTTCACAAGTTGAATTATCTCTAAGTAAAAGTTGTTTCTTTAGTCAAAAGAGATTTGACTGTTTTAGTGAATAAGCATTTAAAATTAATTCGATTCAGAGTGACTCAGATGATGTAAATGAGTATTTGGTAGGGTTTAATCCTCAAAGAAAGATTGACTAGTTTGGCAGTTGTAGCCTGAGTTATGAGATGGTAGGTACCTAGAACCAAGGGGTCTTGTGGCACGAGTAACACCATGGATTTTATAATAATAATAATAATACATTATATAGCGCACTTTCCACCCTAATTAGGTGCTCAAGGCGCTCAGAGCAAATTCATTACAGAAAAGAAATAACAAGGAAAGTCAAAAGGCACTCTTAAATAAATAAGTCTTAAGGTTGCCCTTGAAGGAAGATAATGATGTTAAGATTTTCAGACTCTGTGGAAGGGCATTCCACAGAGTAGGGCCTGAGTAAGCAAATGCTCGTTCCCCCCCACGATCTTCTTGAAGCCGGAACCTGTAACAGGTTACTAGAGGATGATCTTAAAGTTCGTGTAGGTTGATATGTGTGGATTATATCATTATTGTGTTACGTTTGTGAAATTGTTCATCACAGGAACTGCAAAAAATTTGCAAATCAATCTAAAATTTTCATCCCTGAAAATAAATTATACATTAAAATATTTTAATTAACGTCACACATGTAACAAAGAGATGCTCTTATAAATTTTATCATTATTATTATTATTTACTTTTTTATCATTATTATCATCCTCATTACAATTATTGAAGATGAAAGAGACTTATATTCTAATTATATCATTAATCAGCTATTGCTTCATGTAAAAAAAATACATATAATAATAATAATAATAATAATTAGATAATTTATATAGCGCAGATACTATATGGATATACTCTACTGCGCTGTTATGTTATATGTTATATTGTTACAACAAAATACATGTAATATATAACAAAATCAATGTCACTATAACATTCCTGTAAATGTATCAAACATATCCTTGGGAAATGGGCAAGAGAACAAAATTTCTTACAGGCACTAACGGATGATGGTGATAATTTTCATATTTTCACAACCATACATCTATTGTATGGTGGATCGTGAGTAGAAGCCGTAGATTTTTCAAACTGCGCGATGATTGATATCAAAGGAAGTGCAATTAGCTTATTGATTGCACATCATCATTTTCGTAATTGCAAAATTATAGGTAAGTACACCAAAATTGAATGCTATGGGTGGTTGCTTGCTCTCTTGAATTATACAAATTTTAATCAATTTATTTCAAAAATATATTCCTATGGTACAAAACCAATTAAAATGATTGGTATTTTTCATTAGATGTACACTTGTGAGTCACCGAATTGAAGCGTCAAGTATCGGTTCTGATTCCCGCCTCTCAACTAGACGGTTAATGGTTCAAATTCCATCCATGGCGTTAATTTCCTTCAGCACAAAATTTATGCACATCATTATGCACTCAACCCAGGGAGATGTAAATGGGTACCAGTAGGAATTATTCCTTTAAATGCAAAATACGCCTACTTGGCAGCTATTCTATGACAGGGTCATAATTTTAACAATTATTTTGTGCCTCTGATTATGTGAATAGAGAGACAGAGAATTATGCAAAGCAGATGAATATGAATTGACAAGAACATAATGAAAACACATAACTTTTAGAATGTGGATTAACATATGGGATTTATCATTAAAAAAGTAAACAAGTGGGGTCAAAAGAAACTTTTTTTTCTAAACCTTTTTAAAATATGAATCAGCCATGAGAAAAATTGAAATGATTTGTGCCAAATAATTAAAATGAATTAATCAATTAACATACAATTTTGCAAAAGACGATGAGTTAAAAGAACTCTAGAAATAAGACAATGATACAAATTATATGATTTTAAATCAATTTCAAGTCCACATCACACAAAGTAACTCTGTTGTTATGACAATGGACAAAAACCTCGGTTCAAATGAACTTTGACACTCGACAATCACTAAATAGCAGTGAGGGGATTTGGGGAGGGGTCAATATGAACCCCCATTTGTGCAAGACTGAAAAAATGCCGCTTCCATTTGGACCCCAGAATCCTAAACACTAGACATTCGACGTGGGTTCTATAGTGGGGATGCCCCAGTCCAATGTACAAACAGATAACCTCCAAACTCATCGTTTACTCCTTTTCAGGGGTGGGGAAGAGGGGGGGGGGGTAGGTGAATTTGAACAATGATGAGCCCTCATGCCACTTGTTCAATCAATATCATTCGCTATGGAAACAGTGCAAGCTTGACAATTTTTGTCTCGATGAACCAAGAGAGCTCTAATTGCATTCAAATGTCACGCTGGAATGATTGAACAAAGACCACATAAAACACAAAAGAACGACAAAGAAAAAAAATTGGTTCTCTGTGATTGGCAGGGTTCATGTTAAGGCTACATCTATTTTTCATTATACTCTTTTCATGAACTCTAATATCATATGGAATGTACAGTATAGTATGATATTGAATTTGGGAAAAGACACAAAAGGGCAAGCATTAGATTAGTTCAGGACACGTTCAAATGAACCTATTACATTTAAATGAACCATTAAATAGCCAACATTTGGCCCTGAAAATTAAATCAATAAAGTAGAAAAAAAGCATTTTGAAAAGTTCTATAAATAACCCCTGGTTTGCATTGTCATGCAAAATAGTTCCTTGTAATACCAGATGCTGACTGTAAAGAACAAGCCAGCCTTCTGCACGAGCCTCGTTTCTTTGCTGGCCTCTATTTTTTCATTTCTTTTGCTCCATTACCATTCATATTTATGATTATGAATATGCATGAATCTCCAAAAGAACTGAAAAATGAAATGATCTTATTCGATTGATATGATTTTAAAGAAAAAACACAGATAAAATCTCAATAATTAATAAAAACTTGCATATTCACAAAAAAGTGTATAGAAATGGAGGCACAAGTCAAACAATCCCAATCCAAACTGAAATCCTGAATAAATAAAATAAAAAATCCAATAAATGTATGCCCTTTTCTTATTTTCAGAAGAATAATGATGTTGATTTGACTAGACTAATATTTTGGTCAATGCCGCCTTCATTTACGTAGAGTTTCCATAGCAAGAACATCCATTAACAGAGATGCCCACAATTCCAGCATATGCGTGATGTTAAAATCAAAATGTTTGTAATATAACAGCCAAACAGAAGAGAGAGAAAACATGACAACAATATGCATACTCTCTGCCATTTAATAGTGATGAAAGCCTTGAAATCAAATAAAAATTTGCCTCATGTATATTCCAGAACGGTTGGTATCTCTGTATCAAGAGTGGTTTAGGAAATGAGAGGTTATAGCTATAACTGCCACAAAAAAGTATAAAATACATTAAGAGTATATATAACAGGCGAGTCATGAAAACGCAAAATGAATAAGAACTCTACAATACTATAAATTGATGTAAAACATGAAAATCACAAAATACAGCAATGAATGCACTCACCCCGCTATTCAAAAGAACACTCATGACTCGTGAGCCGAGCATAAAATCGATACCAAGCATGTATTGGTGATACATCATGACGTGTCTCAAAGGACCCCAAGCTTCAATACTTGGTAGGAAATCGTGCGTTCGCAACTCAGTGGAGCCAACACCATTATGCACTGAAAATTGATGCTTACAACCGGGGCAGAGGTATGATATTAAAGCCAACGTTTTTTAATACTGTATAGAAATGGGCCCGAGGACCTAGCTGCTCACTAATCATATCCTGACACGTTTGCTCGTGACACTACACACAGAGAGCGTGATCCTCCTCCTAAATGTTGTCATGGTAACCGCATCATTTTCATAAGAGGCTTTTGTGCAATGAACATGTACCTGGACAAGAGTGGATCGCGGTGGTGGAGGGGGGGGGGGTTGGAAAGTAGTATGAGTAATCACCGTATCCATTACCTGGCGGTTTGTGTATGTGCGTTCTATATATCAGGCATAATGAATACAATCCCATTCATTTCAATTGCATTTATTTTATTCTTAAAGCGGAAGATGCAAGCCTGCATGTCCGATGTGCTTCAAAGCCAAACACTTCTCTATTTTATGCAAACGTGTTTTGATGAAATTGTATGCATTCGCGGAAATTGTGCATAATAAAAAATTACTATGCCTTGTTGATCAAGCTCAGGGCAATATATCAAAGAAGTTTTGTAACATAGCAATTTGATTTGACCCAATCATCATAAAATACATAGAAAAAGTCCCTTTTGAACTTTTTTTTGTCATGAACAATTGAAAGCACACTTTGGGAGGTATGACCTCACAATTTAATCCTTGTGCCCCAAACTATGAAAGCTTTTGTCACATTGTCACGATATATAGCTACTCGAGCTCAATTATGCTTCATCATCAAACCATGAACGACTGCTAACACCAATGGTGGCAGTGCAATTACAGGTGAAAAACTGTCTTTGTATGTTGGCATCAGAAATTAATCAGCGTATTGAATTCATTTTCTTGTGCTTGACGTGCTATAGAGTATAAAAGTGATGATATCACTGGAATTGGTTCTAAACTCACTCATTGTTTGTAACTGTTATGATCAGTAAAAGTCTGTAAACCCAAAATTGTATAGAGCCATTTTCCATCAGAATTAATTCATATGATGCAACATTTTGTGTACAGTAACATAGGGCTAGTTTAGAGTAGCCGGCAGAAAACTGGTATACAAATGGACAGAATTATTCAAAAGCTATTTTCAATTTTTCAGAAGCACACATCATTTTTCCAAACTAAATGGCATTAGAGAGCATCTAAACAATTTCCTTTAGGCTAACTAGGATTTTCGCAAGCGGCTACAAAGAAGGATGTAAGACAAATTGGACCCTTTCTGTACTGCTGACGAGCTATCAAGTCCTAAAAAGTAGTACGTTTTATTCCATTATTCTGCACAGCAAAAAAAAAATCACTTCTTAAAATGAACCTTTTTTTTTGCTGACCCCTGCTAATACACCCCTAGCTGCTTCTGCCCCCACCCCTTGGACATGGACCCTTAATTATTCCTCCAGAGGCACATAACCTGAGGGGTAGACCTTTTACAAATGCTAGTCCAATCATTTGGAATAAGTGACAACCTATTTCGTGTAGCCTGGCACCCTTAAGTAATTTCAAAACTGCTCTAAATTTCAGTTTCTGCATAATTTCAAGTTGTAAAGATCAAATATCGTTTAGGATTCATAGGGGCCCTTGTTGCAAAGGATCAGAACTTATAATTACAATTACTATTTAACACAAAAGCATATATTGTCACGAAAACATAGGTACAGAACCCATCCCTATATCTCCTATTCAATAGAGTATATAATCTCTCATGTTTATGATAACAATCCTTTCATCCACCCATGAAGCGTATCATACGTCAAACCACTTTCAATAATTACCTATTTAATAATAAATGAAGAAGTGAGCACATCCTCATCGTAAAAAAGAAGAGCACCATACAAATTCATTCCCCAATTCTACGTTATAAATTAGACTTGTCAGTAAAATAGATACATAAAATAAATGCAATGCCTGAGAAAAGAGGTAATTAATGGCGGAAGCTCGTGATAAAAAACTATGCCTAGTTATACACTGGTATAATATGGATTACAACTAGTGGTGGTATATTGAGCTATTATACAGGTCACTCCTTTAGAATGTATACACTGACATTAACAAGTGTTAAAATGGTGGTCAGGGTGCTACATAACATTTGTTTAAGCACTTGCTGAGTTGGGCAAGTAAATTTAGATACGGTTAAAAGAAGAGCCTACCCAGAAATGATGTTTTTACAACAGGAACAGAAAATCAGATAAATAGAACAAAAAATATGGTGAAAAATCGAACAACTGATAAGAAAGTTATGAAAGTTGAAATATTTAGACAAATTGGCAACTGATGATGTCAAAGTTGCACAACAGACCATTTATCATCTTCATATCGATGTTATAAAATGATACTTTCTCCCCAAAATATGATTTCTTCAAAACTTAAACTAAAGGATGTCTCCAGAATGAATATGTAGATCCCCTATTTGCATTGATGCAAACCTTTTATCTTTCTGTAGAAATAATGTATTTAGCCCCATAAAATAAAACGAACATTCCAATTGGTTTTGAACCCATGATATCATCAAACTGGCAAAATTCTGAAAATTTACACTGATTGGCTCATTTTTTCAAATTACAAAAAAGTCATATCTTTCTTATTACTTGCAGATTTTTGGCCAACCTTTTTTGTTCAACTAACCAAATTTTTCTGCTCATATTAAAAAATATTATTTTTGGGTACTCTTCTTTTAAAATCACTTACGCGGAAGGAAATTTCATTTTCCCATTGAAAAGCACTAAACAATTTGGTTCAAAGATAGCAGTAAAAACCCAGATCAGATTCCCCGGTTTTGTTTTCATTTTCCAAACTGTTAGCTGTAATTCCTCATTTGTTTCCTTGCCAAAGTCGGGTAGGCAGTTTTTGGCTTTGCTCAAAANTGGTGTAGATCATATTAAATTATAAGGAATACCAATCAATGTCATAGAAAAAAAAAAATCAAATGCAAACAAAAGTCTGAAGCACCATCCATGAACTATAAAGATATTGATTGAATTATCACATTATCAAAATGAGACAAGCATGAACTACTGCAAAAGGTGCTCTTAAAAAATGTCTTAAACAAGGAAGTTTGGGAGCAAGTGCCATGGAGCAAAAGATGGCAAGTAAAAAAAATGATATCAATAAAATCCAATAATACATAAACTGATGAATTCTGCAACTCCCATGCATTTTAAACATGGTCACATGGGCCAAATACTGCACCATGTGAAATGAGTGTCCAGTTGAACAGCATAAAGAGAGGTATATGCAATCAATCAACACACCAATTGCTGAATTATGTAAATCCCCATTGGCTTTGCACAAGGACCACATGGTTCCAATATACAAGAGAGTGTAAAAAAATGTACAGTTACACAATTTGACAGAGCTATACAGGTAGATATCAATTAAACAATTGGATTTGCACAAGGACAACATGGTTTTTATTCAAACAATATCTGGTTGCACAATTTGAAAGAGGTACATATCAATTAACACATAAACTACTGAAGTATTATAACACAACATAGATTTTGCACAGACACCACATTGTAACGCTTAAGATTGTAACAGCTTAAAAAAACACATGATGATCTAAAGAAGATGTTAACATGTTACAATCACTAATCACTGCAATCTGATCATCATGAATAGAGAAAAGGTTAACCCATTGGCTACTAAATTCTGTAATTCCGATTGACTTTGTGCAGGGACCACACGGATCCAGTAGTCAATGGGTTAATTGGATGCCACAAAATAAAAGAATCTTTTTCTGACATGACAGGTTGGAATAATACCCCCGAAATAGCAAAGCCAGCAAATTTCCTACTATATTGTCCAATTTGAAAAACATTTTTTCCTATGTTCCCTCTGAAAGGCAATTAAAACAATTAGTATGTACCACAAAAATGACAAAAAAATGAGACTCTAGAGGTAGAATTAGAAGCAAATGAATACAATGGACAACTGGAAAATATTATTTTTCATAGAACTTAAGCCATTAATTACTAAGATTTCTAGTTATTTTGACTTTGTAAATTGATTTTCAGAGTTTAAAAAAAGGTCAAAGAAAAGGGTAATCCTTTTACTAGAACTTGCTATTGGAAAATCTTTGCAAAAATATGATTTTTAGGGTCACCTCTATATAAAGACAAAATAAATTTTAATTGGGAATCTATCACTTTTTCATAATCCATGAAATTTATAATCCAAGTGTGGGTGCTGTATTACATTTTTTTTCACATTGCTACACATTTTGCATGTATTTACTGAAAAAAATTACTGGAAATATGCATACTTGTTAAAAAAAAAACCTAGTTCTACAACAGAACTGTTCATAAATGCTAGATTAATTTGAACTATCTTCCCAAAGGTTGAACACCGGAAGAGGACTTGCTGGAAGAGGAAATACAAGAAGTACTATTGCATATCAGTGGTGGAGAACCCTAATTTCTTATCAGTCCAAACATATTCGGTTAAAAAAAAAGTTGCTTTAGTTGCTCTCCACTGACCTATCCTTTGAAAATGGCCTTAAACTTTTTTCTTTCAACTTTGCACTCAAATTAAAAAAAAATCAAAATACTAGTAAAACATGCAGCATACCACAAAATCAATTTCCCGAAAAATTATGGTCATATTCAAACGGTATTGGGCTTTCCACTCTCTTCCAAGTCCTATTTTCTACATGAAAAAAGTGTTCCAAATACAGTGGAAACTCATTACAGTAAAAAAAAAAAACCAATAAGATTTCTGATCTGATCTCTTTACAGAGATCAGATGTGACAAATATCTCATATAAAGAGGTCAAAATTGTGGTCCCAGGTCTTAAAATCTTATTGTTTTTTTAAAACTCTAATATAAAGAGATTACTACTATAACAAGGTATTTTTGATGGTTCTAAGTACCTTGTTATACTGAGTTTCCACTGTATAAAAAAAAAAAAGTATTCAATTTTTTTTTCTGGCCAACCAACGCTATTATTTTTCAAAAAAGGCATTTGTTGGGAACCAAACAATATTCCTTTTGCTTGCCTTATGTATTAGTTATAAAAACAGGAAGCGCTACAAACACATGACGCGAACGTAGGGTCACAAAGGTAGAATAAAACGAGAAAAAATATGAGTGGCTCTGCTTTTAGTCGGATATCCTTTGCAATGGTTTGGGAGGAAACTCACTTCCTCTCCATATACATGTTTCTGCACATTGGCAATATAGAATATGGAATGAGTGCTTATATCAAAACCTTGCAGAGATTAGCACATATACGGTATTTTTCTAAAAATGAGAATTTTGCAGAAATAGTATTCATAATGTCCAAATTTCTTTATATTATAACTCTGCATTGACATTTCAATAGAAATTCGGTTTAAAGAGATCTGATATAACAAAGTTCATAATATAAAGAGGTGAAAATCTGGTCCCAGCTCTTCATAGCTCATTATTTCATAACACTGGTATTACAAGATTACTGCTATAACAAGATATTTTTGATGGTCACAAGCAGAGAATTTTGCAGAAATAGTTCTTATTAATGTCCAAATTTCTTTATTTTATATCTCTGCATTGACATTACAATGGAAATTAGGTTTAAAGAGATCTGATATAACAAAGTTTTTATATAAAGGGGTAAAAATCTGGTCCCAGCTCTTCATTACTCATTGTTTATAACACTTGTATAACAAAATCAACCGCTATAGCAAAACATCTTTGATGGTCACAATCACGTCATTATACAGAGTTTCCACTGCATTATTCAAATACAAAGCATATTGACTGTTTTTTTTTACAATTACTTTGATAGTCAGATGAATAAAACTTTAATAAGAGGGTTTCAATTTCACATTTTTTTTTAAATTCATGGATTGAAAAAGGATAGTGTATTTTCATTGTTCAACCTTTGTTAAATTGACAGACATTATATCTGTATGAAGGAAAAATGTAAAGTATTAAACCTCCCATAAATTGTAACAAATAAAGTGAATGATACAGAATCAACATAAAACAAACACTGGCAATCTGATAAGGATCTATGATCTGGCTGAGTTTCTTATCTCAGTCTTACTTCAAATGACGCCATGTATTTGAAGTTCAAAGTCTGAGTAGGCTGAACAAAGGTGCATTACGTGTCAAATGTGTAAATTAGGTAAAGGTGCACCATGGCAAGCATTTGGCAGCTGCCATCCCCAGACCATTGGTTATAGCAGCTATTTTTTTCGCTTTTCAAACACGAGTCATGCAATGAAGAAATTATAATCTTTCTTGGTCTGCGGATTGATAATATATTTTACCAAACTTTCAATGCCACCACCCCCCCCCCCTTTAGCATAGCCTGAATTTGCCACATTAGGTACACATACAAGCCCCTATACTGACATTGTGAAGGAGACTAAGGGAGCCCTACAATGTTTGTTGATAAAGATTAGACCTTGCCCTTTATTCTATTAAATCATACATGTTAAAACTTGACAGCTGAATTCAGCTCCCTATTTACTTTGTATAAAATGATAGATGCTCCAAGTTCATCTTCTTAGACCCAATTACTAATTTCCAGGGCTCTTTTCCAAACAGGTAATTTAGTTTTTTTCACCATCATCATGAGGAAGAAAGCTTATCTGAGCTTACATTAAATACTTTCTACAAATCCCTAGCACTCTCTCATTATCACTACCCATACATTGACTTACTTTTGAATGAAAAGTTACAGTAATCTGTACCTAATTTACTTGCACAGTACCTCAATAGCTAGCTTTAAGGCCGAGGTACAGAACAATCTGCTGCGCTAGGTTTTTGCACCGATTCAGAAGTACAAAGATACACCATATGAGGTCTGTTATTTTATCATGGACGTCTTAAGGATGATGATGATGATGAGAGTGGAGTAACTTTTTAGAAAAGGTGGTTCTCACATACAAGAATACTTTGAAAACTTGAACAATAACAGTGGGTCGATTGCATGACCCATAGTTGCAACCTAGTGGGTGGAATTGAAGAAATATTTTCTTATTAAATGCCTTTACTTAAATTGTTTATTTAGTCCCATGAAATAGATCTATTCTAATAGCTTTCTATTGCAAGATCTAGGATTAAGGAGATTCCTAGCATCGTATAATCTGCAAATTTGTGAAGTATTGCAGTTTGAATTATTAAGAGGTTATTTCCTGTATTCTGTATGCAGTTTCTGTGTCATATTTCCTATGTTATTTCATTTAAAAAAAATGTATTATGGTAAGTTGAAATCAAATACAGTCAGACCTCGTTATAAAGAGTACGGATGTAACGAGCCCTCATCATAACAAGGTAATTTCCCTGGTCCCATCGCTTTGTAATTTATTGTATTTCGGCCCTGATATAACAAGGTTTCAATATTAAGAGGTAATTTCTCTGGTCCCAACGATCTCGTTATAACGAGGTTTGACTGTACCTCATAATGTTTCGGGATCTTTAGAACATTTTACTCGGGACGCAAGGTGATGCAATTACTTCAAATCAATAAATATGGATTTTTTTCAGGACTCTTAGCTCCTCCTAAATTAGTCAATGTAAGCTTATTAGATGGGATACCCTACTACAGTGGAGCCTCGTTATAAAGAGGTCAGATATAGTTAGATACCTATTATAACAAGGTGATTGTAGTCGTCCCAGCTCTTTATAGTTCTTTGTTTTTTACCCTGATCTAGTGAGGAACCTGATTTAACAAGGAAATTTTCATGGTCCCAAAGACCTTGTTATAAAGAGATTTCACTGTACTCCTCTTAAAAATATGGTCAGATATTTTCTTCATGTTATCAATGTCAGACAAAAGCAGCTTTTTTTAAGCTTTTCTATCCTGTAAAAGTCAATATTTTACCATCCGTAAATTTTATTGCATTCACTGAATTTCAGTCAATATCTACTTACAAATGAGCTTTTATTTCACGTTTTGAATGATCATTGTACATAAGTTCATGGGCTTTATAGATAGTGAAAATTTAAATTAGCGGAAAAATAAAATCTAAGCAAAAACACCAGCTTAGACAGTACTCTAGATTTTATCTATATTTGTGATACTTTCAGAATGTCCCTTATCCCCAGGGAAGGAAATGTGAGCTGCCAAACATGGCAGTAATTAATCATTTTTCAATTCAATCACTCAATGTCGTTGCCTATTGCCAATAGACTCATGTTTTCTTTTGATTTATGTGAAAGGAATATTGAGTATACCCTGATTTTTGTGCTGATTCTGATATTTGATATTAATCAGGAAATTGTGTTAGGTTTAGCTTTGCTTTGTGCAATCATTATAATGACGTCAACAAATATACACATAGACTCAAAACAATGAAGAATTTCATTTATTGCAAGAAATCAAAAGCAAAAACATGAAACTGAAATTATAACAATATTCAAAAGGTAAAATACAATAAGTTCTCTAATTCACAAATTAGCTTGTACATCACCAATTACTAAAATGATGGACCAACTTTGTATAGCAGTAGGTGTGGTACAGATTTTTGCAAAAATATAATTTTTAGATATTATTTTTTTCCCTTTTTACACGACATGTCTTCTTTTTACTGCACATTAGATCATTATGCTTAAGCGTTAAATTGAATGATAGCAACAATACATTTGCATTATCAAGACTACAATTAACTCTAATTCTATTTTCATCACATACAAAGTTGTAATCAAGATTCAAAGAAGTTCTTGAATGTAAGTGATCCTCATCAGGATTACAGGTTTCTTGGACATCCTTCTTGGTTTAAGTCTTCAAACTCCTACACTATAGTTTCAAGGGTCAATGGTTATCATAATTCACTGATCTTGGTTGCCATGGTGATTCACCTTCATCTTGGATGCCATGGTAGTTCACCTTAATCTTGGTTGCCATGGTAATTCACACTAATATTGGTTGTCATGGTAATCAACCTATATCTTGGTTGTAATCAAAATTAGTGTTAATTCTTTTTTGCCATGGTGATTCACCTTCATCTTGGTTGCCATTGTAGTTCACCTTAACCTTGGTTGCAATATTCACCTTAATCTTGGTTGCCATAGTAATTCACCTTAATCATGGTTGCCATGGTAGTTCATCATAATCTTGGTTGCCATGGTAATTCACCATAATATTGGTTTTCATGGTCATTCTTCCTAATCATAGGTGCGAGGGAATTTCATTTTTATCTTGGCCGTCATGGTAATTGGATTTAATGATAACTACCATGGTAACTCATCATAACCTCTTTGTCCATGATAATTCATCATAATCTTTGTTGCTATGGTGATTCACCTTAATCTTGGTTGCCATAGTAATTCACCATGATCAAGGTTGCCATGGTACTTCATTATAATCTTGGTTACAATGGAAATTCACATTAATCTTGATTTCCATTGTCATCAACCTATATCGTGGTTGCCATGGGAATCCATCTTTATCACAGTTGCCATGTTAGTTCATCTTGATCTTGGTTGCCATGGTGGTTTACAATAATCTTAGCTGTCATGGTAATAAACATTCAATTCTGTTGCCATCGTAATTGACATTAATCTTGATTGCGATTGTAATCAACTTATATCTTGGTTGCCATCATAATTAATGTTAATCTTTGTTGCAATGTTAAGTTACCTTTATCACAGTTGCCATGGCAATTCACCTTAATCTTGGTTGCCATGGTAATTCCCCATTAACGCAGTTGCCATGGAAGTTCATCTTGATCTTGGTTGCCTTGGCGATTCACCATAATCTTGGTTATCATGGTAATTTCATTTAATCTTGGTTGTCATGGTAATTGATATCAATTTTGGTTGCCATGGTAGTTTACCTTAATCTAGGTTGACATAATTCACCTTAACCGTGGTTGCCATGGTAATTCACCTTAATCTTAGTTGCCATGGGAATTAACATTGATGTTAATGATGGGGTTCTGTGGTCAGAACCATAATTCTAAGTTCTGTCACATTTTTACTCACTAAAATCCCCATAGACTTATGTGCAAATATCTTTCACAATATAAAAATCATAACCTGCTAATATAATCAGGTCTAAATTTGCACTAAAAGTCATGTATGCTAGAATATTAGCGTCTACAGTATCCTTCAATGTTTCCATGTCTACTTATAACATTAATCTATTTTTACAACCATACGTCAGACACAATAAAACTTGTGTCTATAACCCAACAGAATACTTTTTGGAGCCTATTTGTAAAGCAGAGTCAAAGACTGCTGTCTCTTCATTTTATAGTCTTTTCCATTTTAATAGCATCTCCTTTTATATCGCGTCTTCTACTTCTGAGATTTCTTGAATTTACAACCAGATAGTAAAGCCATTATACTTTGATAGAGCACTTAAAAAGGAAAAAAGACGATACGCAGCCTTCTTAAAATCAGCGACTCCGGAACCATCTTCAGTGGGCAAGGCATAAAGACATCAACAATGACTGCATGTCTCTTTTTTAAGGCTAGTATTTTTCTGTCTCCTCCATGTGATCATACCTTCCATTTTTGTAACCAAATATCCTGTAATTTTTTTTTGTCAGCTAGTAAGTTCCAGCGTAAAAAAAACAGATGGGGTCAATGGGTAATTACAGGTCAATTGTTACTAATACTATAGGTTTCTTAACTACGTTCATTGGCAAGAAATGAGCATAAATTTGAATCTATTAGTAAAACGGGATATTAGGACTAAAGTAAATGTTGCAAAAAAAAAATTGTTTGTCAGCATTATTACATGCTGCGTGCTGCATATTCATTCCACTTTACTTACCATGCAAGCTCCAGTCCCAACTTCAATTAACCAAGTGATGGATGCCAGAATGTTATTTTTACCTTTAAATTCAAAGATAACAGAAAAATAATACCTTTTAAATATCATCTCCATCATATAAAAGATAATCATGCACTTCACAAATTAATTGGTTGTCATATGAATGTACACCATCATGTAAAATTTCATCGTCTTTAACAGTAAGACAGCGTTTCTGAAAAAAAAATATTATGTTGTATACGTACAATGCACTGTGGATAAAATAATGAAATCAAAGTTTTTACAAGTCTAATTTTTTCTCTCCCCCCCCCCTCGAAAAAAAAATAATAAAAGAACGTAATCTCCATTTTATTAAATTTACAGGGTAGTCATGATCTTCAGTTTTTCTTTAAAAACATCAGTAACAACATAGTCCATGATATGTAGAACTTGATGTTATATGGAGAGAAACTGGCACTTCATCAGAAATGAGTGAACTAATAACTGTACGGAAAACAATTAATGTAATAAAAGTTTTTTTTCCTCCTAACTTCTTGGTATTGAGGGAAAAAGTTGACCGCACGGCCATATCATGAATAAATTCATTAGATAAAAGTGTCGCTGAGGGTTTAAGCACTTCCAGCTGCGGAAATGGAATCAACTGCTTAATTATTGATAACCAAGAATCCTTATCTTCAGTAAAAGCAATCTCTTGATATACGTAGCTCAGAAATAGGCTATACACGTATTAGGAGAAAATAAATTTTAACACAGTATGTTTTTTACACTATTTATACTTACATATACCCAAACAGATTACGAGGAACGTCTGCCGTATCTGGAAGGAAAAAGTACAAAGCTATAATGTGTGAAATATTGGTTTATGACTTTAAAGAATGTGTATTTTGTTTAAATTCTTTTCAGATTTTTTTTTGTAGAATGTTAAGATTTCTCCAAAGTAGAGACAGGAAAGGAAAGATTTGAGATTATTGGATTGACAGATTTCTTGTAGGAACTTAGGGAGTTTCAAGATTATTTTTAATCCCGATCCATAATTCTTTTTTTCCCGATAGTTATACACCAATTGCATGCTAATTCTATGCTCTGCCCAGTTTGTTCGTTTTCAAGTTGTGGACCATCAAAAAAAATTGGTTAAACATTTCATAATATAAAGTTTATATCAAAGTAGCTATGCAGAAAAAACACATTTTGTCAATTTCAAATCACATCTTTTCAAGCAATTTTTATGTCACAAGCAAATAATTTCATCACAAGGTGTCGTAAAACTTAATATTAGCCATTTAAATGCAAAAGCTTACCTAAAAAAAACTTAAACAGAAATCCTCTTAAATCAATTTACCTTTTACCTTCTTTTTCTTGTAAAGATGATTCCCAAACTTCTTTTCTTCTCACAAATATTATCATAAAGTTTCCAGTCAACTTTCTTCCAACAGATCAGGTTCTATACAGAGCTAGATGCTCACCTTTGTGGATAGAAATAAATATTTTTCAATAAAAACGTTAAATTGTGGAAATCAAAGACTGGCATGAATTCAAATACTCTTATCACGCCATTGACTTTCATTCTTATCAGAAGGAAAAGAAATTTTAAACGAAAAATGGAAAGCCTGAGGCAGTCCTTTCAAAAGAATTTTTTTCATATTAACCAGTAACGTGCCATATGCATGTGTACTAATCTACGGTATGAAGGAGTGCCAAGTGCGTGTATACACGAAATCTATAAAAACCCTTTGTGTACTACTATTGTGTACAGATTAACTCTGGAGCTATTGCATTGTTCTCACATCCTGATTAGGTATTAGCAGGCTATTTTTCATACGATAAGCAGAAAAAAATTCATAGAGGTGAAGAGGATCAAAGAGTTTTAAAAGCCGCTCCAAGGAGCCGCACAAAATAAACTTGGCACAGGGAGTGCAGTATACAGAGCAGCTTAAGTGTTAATAAATCATTTCAAATTCACAGCCCTTCTCATTAAACTACAATAAAAATATAATAACCCCAGCGTATTTCAGTGGAAAAGTCATAAATTAATGGGTTATTTAACATGGACAACCACGTTCCTTTGAATGTCAGTCAACAGAATGTGAAAGAGAGAATGTTTTCCGTTCTCATATAGAGAAACATTCCGCGGTGTGAAGAATGTTGGTATTAAACAGTCTATAGAATTTGGAAAAATCCTATCAAGTAAATTTCTTATCAGAGATTTCCAACCTATGTTATATACATGTACTTAGCAAATTCCCAACAAATTATTTGAGCAAATTGATTATCAGAGATTTCAAACCTATAATACTCAGCAAATTCCCAACAAATTATGCACGATATTCTGTCGGCAAGCAAAATCAGAGGCACTTTTTAAAATATTTTTCAATTTGTTTCCCATATGGCATTGCCGATTGAGAAACCAGGAAGCTGCGATATTCAACAATTTGATGACTTTTTTTTTTTTTTTATCTATAATGCAGAAAGTTCTGTTGATCAATACCAGGGTGCATGTATATAATTACAAAAGCTTCTCCATACTCTAGCACCATTCACAATTCACAAATATGAAATTCACACTGGCATAATTTATTTCCCGTAGGAGAGGTGCGGGCTGTATTTCCTTGTATCACTTTTAGTTTTGATCACAATTTTTCAGGTCCAGTGCGATTAATTACAAAATTATTCCAAATACAGTACAGTTGCGAGCTTTTCCAGGAATATAAAATGAAGATAGACCTACATATGTATAGGATAAATATTTAAAGAATGAAATACATTGAGTGTGTATGCCTATGGTGATGTAAGACATATCTTGGAATAGGTACATAGGTGACGACACATAGTGCTACTTTGTTAAAATTATTACATAGAGCAGCTTTAACTACATTTGGGGTAAAACTATAAATACACCTGGCATAAGATTCTGCACTTGCAACTTTATCAAAATAAGAGTTCTTTTCTCAAATTTTTATATAGACTTCTTTCACAAATATTTTAATCAAAATATATAAATGGTGGTGAACATGCACTATTTATTCATCTAAATGGACCAAAATTTTGCTCACACTAAATATAAAGTATTTTGTGTCCAGCTTTCTTTTTTTTACTCCTTAAATCCTTCCTTGCTACTTCTCGAAAGTTCTTGCCTATAAGCATGAAAGTTTTGGCGTGATATGATTTGAAACATTGGTGAAAATATAAATTTCAAATAATACTAACAATATTTCTTTTTAATCATCAAGATCACTTTATGGTTAAAAGTAAATACAGTTATCCCCCATCTATACAAGAATAAACACTTGAGATAAAAAATGTAAATGATAATCTGAAAATTTAAGGTAAACATCTTGTTTATGCCAGGTGCATGTACACTAACTGCATGTTTGCAGATGTAGGTGTTATATATGCCACAAATCAATATTCGCCAAAAGCAGGATCCAAAGTTAAACAGGATGTGGGAAATTATATGACATGTTTATTTTTTCTAAGAAATTTGCAAATCATTTTAATCTGTAAAAGGCACAGGATCATTTAAAAACTGGGGCATATCTAAAGATCAAAGTACTCCTAATTCAGAGAATTATTCCATTATATTTCCTGTACAACTTTAGTATTTTAAATACTTAAGAAATTGTTGATTATACCAAATATAAGTTTTAGGATTAAGTGTTTTAAGTCATGATACATTTACTGTTTGAATTGGTGTTAGATCAGTTTCTTTATATTCGGTTATCAATCAAATGGTTCAATTTAACAATTTGATCTATGTAAAAACAACTGATTCTGACCTATTGTCAGATAGTATATTACAGTAAAACCTGCTCTAGCGACCAACTGTATATAAAGACCACCTGTTCATAAACACCACCTTTCTGGTCTCCCTTGGAAGCATGTTAATGAACCTGTCTCTAGAGACCACCGGCTCTTAAAGACCGTGTTTTCTGTCTCTCCTGGGTGGTCTTTATACACGGGTTTGACTGTATCACCATAGTATAATGTATGGTATCATTTACCATGTATGTCAGACAGGATAATAGTACCATACTACATTTTTTGACAAGTACAAATTTAAACTTAACAAATGAGTAAGTGGAAAAGATTGATGTGACATTCATATGCAAGACTGACACTACTTACCTGCAAAGCACAAATACTGGAAGATAATTACTTGGTGAAGTTGCCTCTTTCAATGTGGATCAAATGTAGATTGGGAGAAAAACCCCTCCAACAAGACTCAAGCGCTGTATCTCTATGGAAGAGGGCAAAGTACAATAGTGGGAAATAAATATTAAAGCCTGAATATATATCACAAATCGAATCAACAGCACGTTTCTCTATTAACAGTCTGCCTAGCCCCCAGAGCCCTAGTGCACGACCTTCCAACTTTTCTCCATTTTTTACTCTCTGTATCCAAACAAACAATAAAACTGCAGAATAAACAGTCACAAGAAAACTTGCTGATGTTACATCGATGAATCTCTCTCCTCGTTGTATGGAATTGAATCAAATATATCAAGCAACAAAATCAAAACTCAAGAGTAGTTTTACATACCCTCCATGCATGGTTACAAACCTATCACTGATGATGAAAGATGGAAACTCAAAAGAAAATTATTCTTCTCCACACCACAATGGGACGTTAACCTTCATTGCACATGAAAAATTAAATCCCACACTGCGTGTTTTGATTAATACAATTTTTTCTCTCTACTTATGTGCTTTGCATAATAGAGTCAGCGGAGGTCCAATGGCATGTTTTGTGTCTACGCAGCGTGCGTAGCGGTGAAATTTAACAAGAAAAGGAGGCTTCTGCGCTTGATCAAACTCAAAGGAAGTCAATATCATTCTGATCAGGAAGTACACACACAACTAACTCACCCACTTACTTTGGACTTTGAACCTTACCTATTCATCAAACACATTTCTATATCAAAAGCAGTTCGCTCGATTGGTCTAGGAAATCATTCTTTGTGTTTAAAAGTCCAATTCTGAATACCACTTCAAGTACACATTTTATTTACCATTATGGTCATGTGGTAATATTACATAAATGTATGATCAATCTGGAAAGATTCTTTTATAAGGAGCATGCAGATAAAGTTTAAAAATAGTATGTCAATGGATGAATTGTGATGATATCATGTATTATAATTAAAAATACATTCATATACCTCTATTTCAATTAGGACCTTGGAAGTAAAATAGATTTTGCTGTTATTATTTTGACATTTTTATAATGGTGATATATAACATACAACATCTAAACATGATGGCCCTGGTTATGTTAACTGAGCATTATGGGGAAATTTAACTATTAGACAAAGCGCGAAAAAGCTGAATAGACGAACTTGAACTTGAACTTGAAAAAACAACCACACTGTGTTTATTCAACACATGAACCATAGCACATTACATATAGGTGCAAAACTTTGTACACACAGTTTCACATTATCCTCTTTTGTTTTAGGAAAGTAGACAAAATTGAGCTTTTTTGTAAAATAGAGTACAGTCAAACCTCGTTATAACAAGGTCCTTGGGACCAGAGAAATTATCTCTTTATATCGAAACCCTGTTATATCAGGGCCAAAATACAATAAAATACAAAGAGATGGGACAAGGAAAACTACCTTTTTATAACGCGGTCTCGTTATATCAGTGTCCTTTATAACGAGGTTGGACTGTATAGCCACATCGATTTCGCAAGCAAGTCAGGAAGAATGGTAGTGATTCCTCATTTGGAATATGGTATTAATCCGTTTTACATAAATTCATGAACAACGTGAATGAGAACACTTTAATCTCCATCAGATACTGCCAAAGTTGCCAATTCAAGAATGCCCATTAAAGGTGGAAATGATAACTTTTAACATTTATATAACTTTTGAATCAATAATCTGATTTTGCTTAATTGTTAACAGTTTGTTCATATCATTTTTCTTCATTTACTGACAGCAAAATCAATGTCAGGGTGAAGTTCCCCTTTAAGCCTAGGCTCTGCGTATGATTGCAGAGATGCTAACAATTCAAGATTATGCATTTTTGCACAGAAATTTGAAGTTCTAGGTCACTTGCCACTCTAACTTTTTTCCAGGTTATAACTTCCTGATTTTACATCCGGTTGTTTTTTTTTAGAGGAGCTTGAAATGCAAGCCTTAAAACTTTTGTGCATAAGGGCAAGGCTGCTTTCTGTCAGAGGACATTTTCAAATTACATATACTTTCACCAGTAAAGTATATAAGATCTGTAGAATGATTCCAACCATGAATTATCAATATCAGCTTTGTTTCTTCTTTTGTTATATCATTATACAAGTATACTTCTATTGATGCATTCATTACTGAATCAATATTGTCTTTAATCACTTAAAAAATTTTAATTAATAAAACATAGAGTTTTAGAAATTTAGATTTTCATCATTTCAATAAATAGAGATATCTTTCAACTTTCGATTTATTTTTTTTCCTTTAAGATATTTAAGTTATCATTATATATAATTGTAAATTGTATTTGTGAATTTCTACCCATGCATATCTTGCTTGTATTATAGTCTAATATGGTTCTTTAATTCACTACCATTAGATGATCAATCTATAATTAATGTAAAAAATATAAATAAAAAAAATTAAACAGTTGTGACCAGTTACCATATGAGAAACGCAAGAGAGAAAAGAAAATAAATTTGATAATGTTGACCCCTCAAACATGAGTTTGTATGTTTGTTCGCAATTTGTGACCAATTTTGTAAGAGTATGTCACAACTTTGGTAATTGACTGATTAAAAACAAGAGAAACATTGGTTGATTTACGACAAAGAAAATAATATTAGAATCAGATAATACCAGTTTAATTGCACATGCTGTTTGCTCACACATGATATGTCCATAATCACTTGTAGAAAGATACAGGTATATTTGAAATGTATTTCAGGCTGACAAATAATAAAAAATATTTTACCACAAATCTTCTCAAGTAGATCTTATGATCTTATAACTCAAATAAATGTGTGATCTACAATGTATAACACAAAAATTGAGAATCAAATGGCTTATGTTTCATTCTTGTTTAACCCTTTGCTGCCATACATGAATAAAAATTGAAGTATGCACAATTAATTTTGAGTGAGAGATAAAAATGTATGCAGTAAATAACAAACCAGTTGAAAACTGTATCACCTTGAGCACCCAGCAATAAGAGTGGATACGTGCGCTATGTAAATTGCATATATTATTATTATTATATATTATCAAAACATGAGAGAAAATAAGAAAACAATAACCAGGTTCTCCGATCCGCTTTTTCACTCGTGATGATTCAAGTCATTACTTCATATGAATATACAGGTAACTCTGCCTAAGTCAAATCTATTTTATGATTTATTCCAATAAATCAAATCAATTGCAGCAATTACTGTATTCGAATTAGAGAAGTTCGACTTGAGCAGAGTTGACTGTAAACTTTGTGTATATTTCAGATAGGTAAGCATCTCTGCTGCTGCTCTGTTAAATCTAATCCCCTTTTGTCAGGTCCAACTTGTAAAATGTGTGGCTCAGTGGTAGAGCGCCTGCCCCATGAACGGAAGGTCGTGGGTTCGATCCCCGGCCGAGTCATACCAAAGACTTTTAAACATTGGACTATCTGCCTTCTTGCCAGGCACACAGCATTTAAGAATGGAGAAGGGTAATAATAACTGTATGTTATGCAGGGCCCACTGGAGGAGCAGCTAGCTTACAACTGAAAGTGGCTACCCTGGGTAAATAAGATATATCATTATTATTATCATTATACCTATATATTAAATGTTTTTTCATATCATTATCCAAAATCCTCATTCTTTACCAACACTAAAAACTGCAAATCATACATCATTATTTCTATCATATTCAGCACTTTACAAGATTAACAATGACCAATCAATGGCTAGAAAAATGTATATTTGTAGTCAAGCCATACAAGTTGAGTTGAATTTGTGCATAATAAAAAACAAGTACAGTGAAACCTCTTTATAACGAGGTCCTTGGGAACATGAAAATTACCTTGTTATATCAGGTTCCTCACTATATCAGGGTAAAAAAACAAAAAAACTATAAAGAGCTGGGTCCAATAAAATCACCTTGTTATATCAGGTATCTCGCTATATCCGACCTCTTTCTAACAGGGTTCCACTGTACACTTATAAACAATCCACCAAGCATACAGGTAAATGAAATTGCTCCCTGGATATTCAATAATACAGGTTTTCCAAAAGTAATGGAGCTCAACAAATTTAACAATGCTTCCATTTGTACCCACATACAGTACAGTGGAAACTCAGTATTTATAAAGAGATCTGATATAACAAAATATATCTCATATAAAGAGGTAACTGCTAGAACAAGGTATTTTTCAAGGTCCGAAGTACATTCTTATACTAGTTTCCACTGTATATTTTTATCATTTCAGCATTTACCCCCCCCCCCCCCCCCGAAAAAACAGGAAAAAAAACCCAAATTTCTTACATTTATTTAAGATATCACTGAACAGAATTTAAACAAAAGTAATTCAATAGATAAGTCAAATAGATGAGGGTGTGATTCCCTCAAAATTTGTTAATCTATGAAACATATTTTTACAACAAACTCATATTTGAAGCTCCCCTAATTTTTAATCAAAACTATTCCTTTGAGGTACATTTTACAGGAATAATCACTAAAGGGCTGAAGTTTATCTTATGACCAAGGACATTACTGCAAAAAATTAATGAAATTCTTATGATTATTCTTTAAGGACGAGTTTTGTGCCTCAAAACAAGACATAAATTGGTCAATTCATTGTACATACTTTTTCAAATGATCAGAAGTGCTTAACAACATTTACAAAAAGCAAGAAAGATTGCTTCACTAAAGAACATTTGCCTAAATAAACATTTTGCAATAAATTACTTTACCTTCCTCTCACTGTATAAACTCACTTGAATACTATGTGTGTTCACATGAGAATTCTTCTGTCTTTTGTCAAAACAAATGTGAACATGACACACAAACATCAATCATAGATCTTCATTCAAGTAATCTCAGTAAAATGCTAAGTCATAGAATCATCATATTCTTCATTCCTTCTTGAAAAAGAATTTGTTCCACACTTCCACAACACTTAACAGAGAGCAAACTTTATCTGCAGTTTCAATTTTTCTTCCACCTATTAGAAAACAAGTAAAGTCAGGGACAACAAACCATCTCCAACTGTCCCCTTCGGAATAATGAAATTAAATGATTGCCTGATGTCTAATAATAAAACCATTCTAGGAACATAGAGCTCACATAATAGAAATATAAGAATGAACAAAATGATAATGCAGTTATACAACTTCATGGTTATGAACGATGAAATCCAATAAAGTATGTTTGAAGTTTACAGAGGTCTTCAAACGAAGACTACATGGAATTACAACATGGGGAATAACCGAGCAATATGAGTATGTCGCAATATCATGGTTGGGGGTAATAATCATCGACCCCTGCCCTCTCCTGTCCCAATTGTGTATTGTGAAACTTTGAAAAGCCTTATTGAAGTTCATGGAACATTATTGTACTTCACGAATATTCCAAAATCGTGATTTGCTCACTATTGAAAATGGATTATACATATTACCACATTAATAAAGCATTGATAATTATTTCAAAGAGCTGTAATTATATTGATGATTTCACATACATTATGAAATTGTTAATTGCAATGGACTTTATCCAGTAGGTCTTCAAAATCATTGAAAAAAAAAACTTTGAGTAATGATGCATCCATACAAAATAAACTTTGCCTTTGAAATTTTGACATAGAGGGCGACATATGATGAAAGATAGCTATCACACTCATGGGAAAAGGACATAAGGGAAAAGCACATAAAGGAAAAAAAATCAAACTACTAATTCAATTTGAGTCTATTGTACGATACTGCCTTTATATGAGAAGTTGTAACCTCTTTTTAGCTTTGGTCTCGGTTGCCGTTTAAGGCCCCAGTCACACGAAACAGAGAGTCACATAGAAGACTGTTCAAACTGGACTAAGAATCAAGTTGTGTCAGGATGAAATGGGGCATTTATGTGACTGGGGCTACATTTATCTGCTCTCAAATACTCTAGTTATCATTTTTTTCAATTATTAGATAGATTAGATAGATTTGTAATGGTCGGGATCGATGCAGAAAGTGATGTTAAACGAGCTGATATATTCACACATTGCTTTACATGCCAACATATATCTGTGTAGAAATATTAGGAGTACATTTTTGCTTGTATTCTGTGTATTTTACGTCGAACACGTCAATCAGCCATTATTCCTACGGTGTGCTAAGTGCTTAAGCACAAGGGAGCTTCGGCCTGAAATGGGCGGTGCGATCGGTGGCATTGTCTGCGGTGTGTGAGTTCGCGTTCATTTTGTATGTGAAACATGTTCTGTAAAGGGAGTACTACTGCAGCATGATTTTTTATTTTGCAATAATTAAGCCATTTCTAGGTCGAATTCATTCATGACTTGAAATTAAATACACTAAAATCGTAAAAATAGTAAAGCAATACATGGAAAACACAAGAACTTTCAAAGGTTTCCATGGGGAATCTCACCCAGACATTAATGTGCTCCCAGTGGATAGAGAAAAATACTATGATCAAACTGTGAAAATTCGAGCAAAATCCGACAATCCATTCAAAGTTTTGATTTAAACCCCTCATGGGTTCCATAAATTGGCAACGTACAGGCACAAAATGGCTGCCAACATGGAGAACTCTCCATTCACTTTGTACACAGAATTTCACATTTTCTTCTTTTCTTGTTTACTTTTCGACAATAAATCAACAAAATTCATTCCGAAATGCATGCAGAATCAAAATGTCCATATCATACTTGAAGAGAAAAGTACAATTTGTCTACTTTTCGAGAAAAAGAAGAAAATAGGAAATTCTGTGTACAAAGTGAATGGAGAGTTCTCCATGTTGGCAGCCATTTTGTACTTGTACGTTGCCAATTTGAGGAGCCCATGAGGAGTGAAAATCAAAACTTTGAAAATTCATAACTCTTGAATGGATTGTTGTATCTTGCTAAAATTTTCACAGATTGCATGACCATTGTATTTTTCTTCATCCACTGAGCGCACATTAATGTCTGATTGAAGTTCCCCTTTAACATCATAAAGTAAAGAGTTTGAGGAAATAAACAGAAAAGGGATGTTTTTTTTTTATATACAGCTGCATGGTTGATTCTAAAATACTAAATAGGCCTTATTTCCAAATATCGGTAAATATGGGCATAAAATTTTAATGATAAAAATAAAATATATCATGAATCCTAAATGTATGGAAAGTGAAGAAACACACATGACAGACACTTGTGAGTACCAAAGATTAATACACACACACACACATATATATATAATACCACAATTATAAATTATAAATTTCTTTTAACAATTATGAAAAGATTGGTTTGATTCAGTATTGTAATCCTATATAATTATGCAAAATAGTGTTGTTGCTGCTGTAACTTACTTATATTAACCTGCTCAGATTGCTTGTGTCTTTCAAAGTCTAAAGCCCCGGTCACATAGAAGCAACACGATTCACCCCGACTCGTTGTACTGAGGCAGTTAACTGTGAATTTACAAAGAGTCTGGGTGAATCGTGTGGTTTCCGGGGTCCTATGTGACAAGAGCTTTACTCTCAGAGATGCCAACCATTCCAGAATATGCAGGAGGTAAGGTTGGGTACTACCGACGAGTCCGACAGCCCACGAGTCCGACAGCTCACGAGGCCGACATTTTGAATAATTGGTGCACGAAATAGACAGTACAAAAAAACGGATTAGAGTCAGACAACTCATTAATCCGACAAAATTATGATAACGCACATGATTACGACCGAACATACATTTTACAAATGAGACCGACTCTGCGTAAAATTGGTCTATTAGTCCGACAGTTAGTCCGACAACTATATTTATGTTAGTCGGTCTCGTAGGTCTGTTAGCGCGCTGTCGGGCTCAAAGCAAATAATTTGTCAGTGTCGATCTTGCGAGCGTGAAAGTCAAAATGTCTAGCTCGAACCTCATTTTGAAAATTGTCGATGTAGTAGGCTTATATTCATTTCTGTCGGACTCGTGAGCTGTCGGACTCGTGGGCTGTCGGACTCGTGAGCTGTCGGACTCGTGGGCTGTCGGACTCGTGGGATGCTCCCGGTAAGGTTATGTGTGTGATACCAAAACTGTTGAACAAAATGAGAGATACGTTTTAAAACATCACACGCTCTCACTTTTGTCTCAGCCATTCACTCGAGATGAAAGCATTGTTGAATTGATTCATATGAAAACACACCTCATTGCAAATTCCAAAGTGCTTGTCATCTCTGCCGGGTCGGCTACCATTACTTATTGGCGTTAGATTGGTCCGAAGACTTCAGACTCTCAAGTTTAGGTAGTCATTTTTAACATTTGGTCATCTGAGCTGAGGTTGACCAGGCCAAATATTAAAAATGACGGAGGTCAGCTTGAGATGTCTAAATGTTAAAAACGACCAACTAAAGTCTTAAAGACAGTCCGAAGCCCTCACCTTCAGACTAAATTAATGATAAATTGTTGTTGTTTAATCATATTTTTATTCTCAATTATTTTAAATTTAATGAATGGCTCTCGTCCTCGATTCTGCTGTCAAGAAAAGTATTTGTGGTTTTGTTGGCATACTCACCAAAAGTATCAAATTCCAAATTATAAAATGATGAAGAGAATACATTTGAGGAAGTTGCATCAATTCAAGGCATCAAGAGATTGTCTCATCAACTTTCAATCAGCAGCATGCACATTACATGGCATAGGTTATTAATTGTGCTTGACAACATCACGCTTCTTCCGCATTATCCACGTGTCTTGTGTTTACAAGTTGAAAGGAAATTGTCACGTGACATACCGAGCTCCAGTTCCGAATCTCTTACTGAAGATGTCAATAAATTGACGATTTTACGGATATTATTGCGCTTCTTTGCAATGGTAGTTATCAAAAAAGTAAATGTTAACTTTTTAAAGGACTTTTAGCGGATTAATTTCTCAATTCTAGCGAGATTTCTGCTTAAACCAATCCGATGATGAATGAAGGAAGAGATTCACCGGTCCCACCTATTCAAAATCGCCGTAGTGACTCGCCGATTGCTCCACCAACTCCGCTTTTATGGTTCGAATTTCTCTTGAAGCCTGGGTTGCTGGAAAGCCATCTAAGCAGTGACAATCCAGGTTAGTGAATGACTAAAATTATATTTTAAGTCATGTAGAGTATTAAATGGCAACTCTAAAGTGACTGCGCCATATACATGTAAATTATAAAGTAATAATATATGATGATTAGGGCCTAATTATTTTTATTTATTTTTTTTGGATGAATAATTAATTATGATTATGCCTGGTGTTGTTACTTACTTGGATGTTTACTTGGATGTTGAGGCTTAAAGGAATCCTTATTTTCCCCTCCATGTAGTACTCTGTCTCTGGTAAAGACTGTACATATCTATAATATTAATTCGCACATCATATTGACATATTAATTCGTACATCATATTATTATTAATCATAAAAAATTATGAGATATTCCTGATATCATCATCGTGAAGAGAGGCATTTATTTGCCCAAATTGGCATTTTTTGTAAGGAAAGGGCAAGAAATAATGGAAATATCACTGAAAGATCGGCAGATTTGCTTTCTTCATTGAAAAACACGGGTCTAGAGTCTTGCAACACTGATCTTGATTCTTCCAATTTTCGAAAATGAGTTATCAAAATTGTAATTAAACAGTCATACTATTTGATTCCTTAATATTTTGCCGTCAAACTACATGTACTGTAAATTTTGGATCTTTGATGGAATCCAATTTACAATAAAATCTAGTGCAAACTGGAGTCTACGAATCAATATGACACAGTTTTTTGACAATTCTCGCCATTTTCCTGTCGGTCCATCAATCAAATTTTAAATATATATCGCGATATCACCGTGATTCTTTCGTGATGTGATTGTTCTTTTCAGATTATTTGAAGCCTACAATATCTATTTTTATTCAATGCCAAAAAGTTTGAAAATGATTGTGTATTTCAAGACTTAGAGATATATTTTGCTGAATATTACAATCTAAAAAGGATAAAGAGAAACTATACGAATTATTGTAATCCCATATTTTGTCATGTGCAGAACCATCAGCAACACTTCTTCTTGAGCAGTTTGTCGACCAGTTCATCAAAGAGGCAAACAATGAGGAATCGCCAAGTCAACTCAGGAAGATCCATTCCCTCAAGGTTCTGGCTCTGAAAGTGGCTGCCCATGTCAAGTGGGACTTCTCATTTCTTCTCGAGTAGTTTGTATACCAGTCTAACCTCTTTGTTATTGTTTTCATGTGCAGAACCATCAGCAACACTTCTTCTCGAGCAGTTTGTCGA